>BQKN01060191.1:37688-55116 GCA_022839385.1 Asparagus kiusianus
TGCATCTGCTTCCAAAGTTGTTTTTTTGTCAATAAACCAAAAGCTTTTCCGACCCACTTCTTGAATTTTACTAAGGTTTTTCATCTCTAAACCCAAAGTTTTATCCTTACTTTTTTTAAGCCCACCCACTTCTGAAGTCTCTTTTGCCAATAGACAAGGTTTTATCCCTACATATTTTGCTAGGTTTTTTTATCTATAAACCCAAAGTTTTACTCTATTTTGTTTTTAATACCACTTCCAAAAATGAGTAATTTGTTTATGAGTCCAAATATTTACCTCTCATTTGTTTTTAACGCCCCCCCCCCCCCCCCCTCCCCACTTCAAAATTAATCTTATATACTTACAACACTCAATAAAATTAATTTTGAATATATTTCGTATTCAGCAGTTTGGTATATGGCATTAGTTACTATATTGATGTAATTTCCTAAATTTTGTTCTAAGCGATTGAGTATGTGGTGTCTTGTAAACAAAACGCTTAAAGCTATTATTTTGTTGGGGTTTTTTTTACCAATATCGTGTCAACGACCGTAGATGGTTTTTCTTGCTTATAAACTGAAAGTTTTAGCCCCATTTATTTTTTGCTCACTAACTTCAAAAAGATTTATTTATTTATAAATCAAACTTTACCCCCATTTCGTTTTAAACTCACCCATCTCCAAAATCACACTTAGACCTAGCCCGAATTCCCGAAGGGAAGAATGTGGACAGATGGACAGAGATTAGCTCTCCCTACTAAGGGCATGCTACATTTTGTTGGGGAATTTTAGTACCCCCCTACTACGATCTCCACAACTCGGAAGCTAACCCACAATCAAGAAGAAAGAACACCAAGATTTACGTAGTTCGGTCGACCAACTTTGATCTACGTCTATGGGCAACAATACGAGAAATCTACTAGTATCAGGGAGAACTACAAGAGGAACTACTCAACTGCTGTCTCTCAATCTCTCAACCTCACATACATAATCAACTCTCATATTATCTCTAAAACCCTCTCCTTACAATCTTTTGAATGGACAAAGACTACGAAACTCTCTCCCAATGATGTAATCTTTTGCACAGATAAAGACTAGGAAACCCTCGCCTCTCGCACAATATTCTTGAATCAAGCGACGCCCTCTGCTAACCCTAGATTATAAGAATATTAGCTCTCTCTCATCTGATTGGGTTTTCCTCCAACAATAGAAGAATATATATAGGGAAATCAAAACCATATCTCTAGCCTAACTTCCTAATTAGAATAGGATTCAAACACCTAATCATGATGAAACACAATCTTCTAATCATGATAGATCTCTAACATTATCTAATTTTCATGAAGTTATACAAAGAATCAAAGACATAATCCCAATAATCTCCACATTGGATTTGATTCCCAAGTCACCTCAAGGATCTACCATTGTCGTCTTGAAACTTTGCCTCTCCTGCTAGCGTCTTCTATTCCTTTCACACTTCAAATCGAAGCACCTGCACTCCAACTGGACGGCTCTATGACCCTCACTTTCATCTGTCTTCATGTGACACCTCCACTTCTCTTGTGCGCACCAAGAGATCTTCGCCACCTCTGACATTAGAAGGAAATCAACCATGCTTCTCCTCCCAAACTGAACTTGATAGTAGCCTTCTCCTAATTGCTGTCCTCGTACTCCACCTGCATCGCTTGTCTTGAATCATATTGGTGCACCTCTCCTACTCCACACTATGAGCCAGATGCCTCCATCTCTTCTATCACTTGCCTTAGACCGAATATGATCGTTCATCGTCTTCAAGTCCAATGCCACCATCTCCATCAGCATGTGTATCACTCAGTCGTGCCTGCTTGCAAGCTCTACCAAATCTGGCACTGTCCTCATCGAGTCTACACACCAACCAACTACTGTTCTTGCATGACTCTGAATAATTATATGCTGACAACTCTACTGCTAGAATCACGTTTGATTCTCTGCACCAGTCTTATCCGTCGCATACTCGTGTGCCCTTCTTAATTGTTCATGTATGCATCCTCAGCGATGCACACTACCGTGCTTGGGTTACCACTTGCCGATTTGAACTACGATTCTCCCCTGCACACGCCTTTGCACGTGCCTTCTTCAATTGCTGATCCCTGATGCTAATTTTTTTCTTTTCTTTTTTCTTCATCTTGATTCTTGTAATGCTGCTGATCTTCAATCTTGCACGATGTCCTCTTCTATCTTGCGCATTCGCTCCCGGATCCATCAACATTGCTCTGATATCACTTGTTGGGGAATTTTTATCTCCCCGCCTACTACGATCTGTGCAACTTAGAAGCCAACCACAATCAACAAGTTATAAAACAATCACAATCAAGAAAAAAAACACTAAGATTTACGTGGTTTGCTCGATCAACTTTGACCTACGTCCATGAACAACAATATAAGAAATCCACTAGGTATCAGGGAGAAGTACAAGAGGAACCACTCAACTCCCGTCTCTCAATCTCTCAACCTCTCATACATAATCAACTCTCATATTATCTCCAAAAACCTCTCCTAACAATCTTTTGAACGGATAACGATTGCGAAACCCTACCCCAATGATGTAATCTTTGGCACAGACAAAGACTACGAAACCCTCGCCTCTCGTACAATATTCTTCAATCAGACTACGCCCTCTACTAACCCTAGATTACAAGAATATTGGCTCTCTCTCATCTACTTGGTTTTTCCTCTAACAGTAGAAGAATATATATAGGGAAACCAAAACCCTATATCTAGCCTAACTTCCTAAGTAGAATAGGATTCAAACTCCTAATCATGATGAAACCCAATCTCCTAATCATGATAGATCTCCAACCCCATCTAATCCTCTTGAAGTTATACAAAGAATCAAAGACACAATCCCAACACATTTGACCTTTAGATCATGAAGAAGGTGTCCCCTACACCGGACGGGAATCTCCGTCCCGATTGAGAACCAAAAAAGTGTTGATCAATGGCTGGTTGAGCTCAAGGTCCTGCCCGCTTAATCAAATCAATTTTAGACTCACTTTGTATTTGAGAAGTTTGATATGTGGTGTATGTTGCTACAGTTCATTGTAACCTCCTCATGTTTTCTAAGTAGTTTTGTGCACGATGTATTTTTAAATCCATGTGGGTTAGTATTGCTCGTTATTAACTTTGAGTCGTTAAAGCTCTATTTTGACAATTTGGCACCTGAAAGATTTTAAAGTTATGTTAATTTTACGAATTGATACCCCAAAGACATAACTTTGTCCCTCACTTCTTCAGATTCGAATTTGGTAATAAAATATGTTTCTTGTTCGCTTTTGTGTGTTGATAATTTCTTCATGGCAATATGGGGTATCAAATTATCATTAGGCTATCGAAGTAAAAGAAGGGTGAATCTTTTGGGTAATAGAGTGCAAATTATTAAGAAATTGTAACCGACCAGACGAGACGACACCTCCTGTGTCGACTCGAAAGGCGGTGCTAGTCGACTCGAAGATAGTCAACACGAATCCTGACCGAACGAGACCACCAGACCAGACGACACCCCTTGTGTCGTCTCGAAAGGCGGTCTTAGTTGACTCTGCGGTGTCAGTCGACATGAAGACCAAACGAGACCACCAGAAGAGACGACACCCCCTGAGTCGACTCGAAAGGCGGTCTTAGTCGATGAGAATAGCCTAAATCTGGAGTTTCTAAGCAATATAATTTGTAGAGGTCAATTTATGTAACTAACTGATTCTCTTGTAATCCTATAAATATCTCCTAACATCAATAAAAAAGTCTATGTTATTATTCAGCAATTATAATTTTCCACATGGTATCAGAACAGTTCTAGACTTGTCTACGTTGATGACATCATCATCACATGCAACAATGTAGTTAGTTCAGGACTTCATCTCGGTTCTCGCATGTCGCTTCTCGTTCAAAGACCTCGGACTACTTGAATATTTCCTTAGAGTTGAAGTTGTTTCTCGCCCTCAAGGTCTTCTCCTCTCACAGCGAAAATACATTGCCGACTTGCTGGCTCGAACAAAGATGACCGACGCTCGCACTGTCACAACTCCACTTGCCACCTCACCCGTCCTTACACTTCAGTTGGGTACAACCCTTACTGACCCAACCGAGTTTCGAGCTATAGTTTGGAGTCTTGAGTATCTCTCCCTCACTCGTCCAGACATTGCCTATGTAGTTAACAAACTTTCACAATACATGCATCGTCCGACTACAGACCATTGGAACGCCACCAAGCGACTTCTCAAATATCTATGCGGCACCATTGATTACGACATCATGTTACATCATCAATCACCTCTTGCTCTCCACGCCTACTCAGATGCCGACTAGGCTAGTAACAAAGACGACTTCACATACACCAGTACTTATATTGTATATCTTGGTTGAAACCCGATATCCTGGAGTTTGAAGAAACAACGAACAGTGGCTCGCTCCTCGACTGAACCCGAGTACCAGTCGGTTGCTTCGACGGATACCGAGTTGAGATGGATCACATCCCTTCTTGACGAACTTAGATTCACATCATCATAACAACCGGTAATCTACTGTGATAATGTGGGCGCAACAAATTGTTGGGGAATCCAAAATAATCAAATTGAATTCTTGCCCTTCCGGACCTTATGTTGAAAGTAAAAAAGTAGGAAATTCACCATAAATAAAAATCAAAACTTGTAAAGAAGATAAAAGAGACGAACACACAGATTTAACAAGGTTAGGCAACGTGCCTACGTCCTCGGGAGCTACACCACACAATTCTTTTATTAATTGAAGAAGAATTACAAGCTCTAAAACTAGGGTTTTATCTCTGTAATAATCCTTTTTTTATATACCAATCATTTTATTTGGAGGCCCACATGAGCTAAGGTTTTGAAAAAAAAAACAAACAAACCATTTTCTTTATGAAAGGAGGCCCACATCATGTGGGAATTGTAAGAGAAAAAAAAATTCCTTAAGGCCCATGAGTTACCTAGAAAGCCAAAAAAAAAAAAAACTATAACTCCACCTTCACTTCAGTTTTTACCCATGTATGAGATGTTGGACTGGATTTTGGAAAAATTATCTCCACGTTTAATAAAATTAGTTTCCAGGGTTGTTTTGAACCGAAAAAAAAAATCTCAACTCCATGATCTCCACTATCTGTAACCAACCAAACCGCCTAACATCTTCATCTTTTAAATCCCTCCTCAACCACCTATACCTAGATTGAACGGGAAAAAAAAGAAACACGGAGAGAAATTTTTTTTTAAGAAGAAAGGAAGACTCTTTGTCAGAGTTGAGGGAGGAGTCAACCTAGAGTTTTCTACCGGCATTCGTATTGTGGCAAGCATTCTTTCCTCAAATCTTATTTTTTTTATTTATTTATTTTGGTATCCCTTCTTCAATTATTATTATTTTTGTCATTATTATTTGGGCGTCTTTCATGCAAGCATCTTTTTCCCAATTAATTCATGTATATGTATATATTTAGCTTATACTACCTGCAATACTTTGTTTTTCCAGTCTAGTTCATAGAAATAAATAATAGAAATCTTGGTTAAAATTATTAGAGAATTTTTTTTTGTATGAGAGATAAATAATAGGATTTATAATCTTAGAATGTATTTTTTCTACCTCATTTATTTATTTTACTTCCTCCCCATGATCTTATCATTTTTATTGATATGAGTACTATTAATTTCACATAATTGTTTGTACAAACAGAAGATAACAAATTTGTACTTGTATAAAATATAAAAATTTATTTTTTTTTGTTTGGGAGTATTTATTTCGGATCTTCACAGAAACCGAATTTTATTTATTATCTGCATTAGTTATGACATGAAAGTTTAATAGGTTGTAGTGGTTAGTTGCTTGGGACCATCATGCATAGGTCCGTAGTTTGACAAATAAATGTATTGGATTCGGTTTGAACAGATACATGTACCTGGCTGTATTATTTTGGAACATAGATGTTAAGTTGGTGTTTTGGTTGGAAGCCTCAGCTGATTACTCCTAGGTCCGTTGTTCAAGTCCTATAGATATTAGGAATAGCACATTTTTTTTTGTCGGCCTGAGCTTGTAGTTGTTGGGCCTGAGGCTGTCTTTGTGGGCTTGACTTCTTCTAGAGTTTCAAGTTATCAAAGAATGTGATGGTTTGTGAACAGAAGATGGAATGAGGCCTGTTTTGGGTGCAGGATTGGGATTATTAGTCTTATTTAGAGTTATGTGATTAATTATCCAATTCTCTGTTTTTGTCATTCAAATGTTAGTTCTCGTACTAGTTTTAAACTTGTATTATATTAGTGAACTTGTTAGCTCATTTTGAGTACTTGTTATATTTGAACTAAATTGTGTGGTTAAACTTATTGTTGATAATTAAAGTCATCAAGTAGGCTAGACTGTGCATGAAGACAACTTCCATCAAAAATATGGTTTATAAGCGTGCTTTCATAGCATGGCTATGTTCTCGATATCGATATCCCGATATGAGATTTTTCCTTGGCTATTACTATTATAGCATCGACTAGACGATGCACCTCTCTTGATTGGACATGTTTTAGGTCACGGTTATTTCTCATAGTTTTGTGGAAGTTGTTCCACGGTAATACTGTGGTTAGTGCACAACATTTCATGCACAGTTACTTAGATTAAACAAACAACATGGGGGTTTATAAAGAGGAGTTAGACGGAGAATATAACATGTATATAAACGGGTATATGCGCATTCCTGATATCCTGAGTTATATATATATGGGCCAAAGAGCCAATTCCTGACTTGAAGCCGTGTTCCCGGGACGGTTTACGGGGAACCGATTTATATACATGAAAATATTCTTCTCTAATTCAAATAACATGTAAAAATATAGAATAATGTGTTTTTATGCTTTGTGATAGATTTGGCATGCACACTATGACCGGGATGAAGTATGGGTGATGTATATTGATATTGTTGTGTATAGAAATTTTGGGGAGTTAATATTTAGAGATTTACAATTTGAGATATATGGTATATACGAGGGTTTCCTTGTTTGGATTATTTCCTCGACGTACTCATCTCTTATATTGTGGGTTTCTAAATCTTACCTCCTTTTTAGCATAGGGTATAAGATGTATGCTTTAGGGTAGACCTTGTTTGATATTCATGTTTAGAAATTTCCTATATCATCTTTAATTGAGTTCCATCTTATTTTGATTTTTAAGAGCAGCATTGTCTTTTATCCCTGAAAATTTAGAATTTATCTTTTCTTTATATCTACCATTTATACTTACACGTGCATAATTTTCCTCATTTTGCATGCTTGCTGGGAGTTTTCTGACTCCCCTGGGGTTTGCATACCCCAGGCTTGGGAATTGTTCTTTCTTCGCAGGACCAATAGTACTTTAAGGATTAAGATCAGCGATAGTGATCACCTTCTCTCTCTTCACTCTCTCAGCTCAGTTATTGAGTCTTTAATGTAATCACTTGTGGTACTCCAGACTAAGATGTATTTTCCTCTTTCCTACTTTGAAGAGTTGTGGATATGTAAGAGAATTGGTCTTTTCAGAGTTTTCTTTATCTATCTAGTTCCTTTGCTATTTTAGTTACATGCTCTATGTAGTAGTTTTTTTGATAATATATCTGTATACAGGATGATCCAGAGGCGTGAATGTAACCATATGGTTGCATTGCCGACCGAGTTACGCTCCAAATTATCACGTTTTGGACCCGGGGCGTGACAATCTCTCTAAGATTCTCTCTCTTTTCTACAATCAAAAACTCTTTTTTTCATGCTCTATTAAACCCTAAAATGTTTGGGTATTTATATCAAACCCAGCCCAAATAGAATTCCTAAACAGTTTAGGAAACTATCAAACAGCATCGCGGTCAACCGCCAAGTTCCCGCGGTAGACCGTGAAAATCGATAGAGCCTAGAAAAGTTACAAGGTTTCGCGCGGTCGGACGCCAAGCCAGGCACGGTCGATCGTGATCAAAAGACAGAAACTAAAATCCTATAGAGTTTGTACGATCGACCGTCACGGTCGACCGTGATCAGCTCCAGAATCTCCTGAGCTCCTGTGCACGTTCGTGGTCGACCGCCGCAAACTCGCGGTCGAACATGGATCAGTCTGGCAATTTTTTTCCTCGTTCTGATTCCAGCTCCAGCTTCGACTTTGGGTCTACATTTTAGACTAACAATTTCCCACTTAGAGACCAAAGTGCTTTCTGTGAGTTTACCCGAACTCTCCTCTTCTTTGCATGTATCTTTCTCCTCCCCTAGAAAATTCTTTCTTTAATCACCAATATCCCGGTGATCTCGTTGATCCTCGTAGTGTGGCTCCGCCTTCATCTTCTACTCGTGAAGGCCAACTGAAGTTGCACACAACTCTAGTTTTTCTATGGTGACTGCCTTCGTCAACATGTTCGCCAGATTTTGACTCCCCAAAATCTTTATTAAATGTAACTTTTCGTCTTTAACTAGCAAACGTATAAAATAGCATTTGACGTCGATGTATTTCGTTATGGCATGATATACCAGATTCTTTGCAAGATGTATAGCGTTCTGACTATCACAATAAAGAACCCCTCTTTCTTGCTTCAAATCGAACTCTTCTAAGCACCCATTCAACCAGATCATTTCCTTGCTTGCTTCGGTCACCGCGACATACTCAACCTCGGTTTTAGACAAATTTATAATCTTCTGCAGACGTGAGACCCAGCTCACTACTGTCGACGTTAAGATATAAACATACCTTGTAGTGCTTGGCCTCGTATCATGATCACCGACGAAGTCCGCATCCATGTATCCCTGCAGCACCAACTCATTTCTCCTGAAACATAGTGGTTTGTTAGTTGTTCCCCTCAAGTACTGCATTCTCCACTTCACGACCTCCCAATGCTGCTTTCCTGGATTGCTAGCAAACTTGCTCACAACTCCCTCTGCATAGACGATGTCCGATCTCATGCAAACCATCGCGTATATGAGACTCCCAATGGCCGAAGAATATGACACCCTGCTCATATGCTCTCTATCTGCATCTGTCTTAGGTGATTGCTCTTCAGATAGCTTGATCTGACTTCCAAGGGGCGTGTTAACAACCTTAGCATTCTGCATATTGAACCTCTGAAGTACCTTCTCAATATATTCACTTGGCTCATCCTCAATGTCCCTTCAGCTTTATTTCTACTGATTCACATCCTTAGAATCTGCTTCGCTACACCCAGATCCTTCATTACAAACTCCTTTGCTAGCTGCTTCTTTAGACTGTTTATATTTTCTAAACACGGTCCTGCTACCAACATGTCATCAATATATAATAACAAGATAATGAAGCTAGACTCGAACATTTTAAAATAACAGCAATGATCCGATTTGCATCTTCTGTAGCCATTATTTTACATGAAGTTGTTAAACTTCTTGTACCACTGTCTCGGAGCCTGTTTCAAACCATATAAGCTCTTCTTGAGCTTACACACCATCTCTTCCTTTCCTTCTTTAATGAAGCCAACAGGTTGCTTCATATAGATTTCTTCATCCAAGTCACCATGAAAAAATACAATCTTCACATCTAATTACTCAAGAAAGAGGTATTCTGCAGCTACCAAACTCAATACCACTCTAATGGTTGTGAGCTTCACAGCAGGGAAAAATATCTCTATAGTCCACTCCTTCCCACTGTTAAAATCCATTTACAACTAATCTGACCTTGAATCTCTTACTTCCATTACTCTCTTGCTTGACCCGATAGACCTATTTGTTATGTAAGGCATTTTTCTGTGCAGGTAGCTGGGCTAACTACAATGTCTCATTAGTGAGTAGAGAATCCATCTCCTCCTACATTATATGTTCCCACTGTTGAGACTCACTCACTTGCATTGCCTCTTCATAGCACTCCAGCTCACCGCTGTCTGTCAATAATAAGTAGTCAAGAGATAAAATATATCTGGGATTTGGTTTGGGTACCCTGGATGACCTCCTAAGCTTCACGCCCTGGGTAGTTTCTTCTACACCTGGAGCCTCCTCCGTTTCGTGGTTAGAACAAACATCATCACCCCTATCTGAAAATTCCTCTATATCCATGTATTCGGATCCACCTGCATCCGAAGTGCTGCTCCTACTGCTTTGGCTATCCTTGGTATTTTTCCTATTTTTGTACATCACCTCCTCATTGAATATCATGTCCCTACTTTTGATGATCTTCCTGTTTTTCTCATCCCAAAGATGATACCTGAACTCATCAATGTCGTATCCAATGAATGTGTACTTCTGTGACTTAGCTTTTAGCTTGTCTCTGACATGATCACTGATATGAACATAAGCCATGCAACCAAATACCCGCAAGTATGAGAGATTTATCTTCTTTCCACTCTAAACCTCCTCTAGAATCCAAAATCCAATGGAAATGATAGCCCGTGATTAATAAGGTAAGCTGTTGTATGCACCGTATCCGCCCAAAATATCTTAGGCAGACCTACATGTAATGGCATGCTCCTGGCACGCTCCGTCAAGGTCCTGTTCATCCTCTCTGCAATGCCGTTCTGTTGCGGCGTCCCTGGAGTAGTCCTCTCTAAATGAATGTCATTCGTATCACATAACCTCTTAAACTCCTCCAGTTCGTATTCTCCATCATTGTCTGATCTCAGACACTTCACCTTCATATATGTCTCGTTCTCCACCATAGCCTTCCACTTCTTGAAGACTCCAAATACCTCTGACTTGTGCTTCATGAAGTAGATCCACACCTTCCTCGAGTGATTGTCGATAAAGGTGATATAATATCTCAAACCGCCAAAAGAAGACACACTGGCTAGACCCCATACATCTATATGAATCAACTCTAGCTTCTGAGCCTTAGGTGGCCTTCCACCTTTCTGGAAACTAACCCTCTTCTGCTTCCCAAAGATGCAATCTTCACAAACCCTGACTTCCACGGCGTTGATCCCGGTTAGCTTTCTCTGTGAATGTAAGAACTTCATCCCTTCTTGCTCATGTGCCCTAGCATATTGTGTCATAGATCTGTAATCTCTTTGTCAGCTGTAATTGCGAGGGTGTTACTCACATATAAGGTGAGGTAGAGAGTTCCTAGTTTGTTGTCTCGAGCAACAACCATCATACCATTGGAGATTCTCCACGAATCCTCTATGAATATCAAAACGTACCCTTCTGCTCTAAGCTGTCCCACCGAAACAAGATTCCTCTTCAGCTTCAGCACGTATCTCACGTTCTTCAAGGTCCACTAAGAGCCCTTCATTTGAATCTGCACTTCGCCCTTTCTAACAATATTACATGGCTCATTATTCTCCAAATATACTTTTTTAAAGTCCCCTGCTACATAATTCTAAAAGAGCTTCCTGTTAACAGTGGCGCGAAAAGAGGCTCCTGAGTTGATAACCTAAGAATCTGAGTCGCTATCCATAGCAAGGATCAAGGCATCCTGCACGATATGAGTCTCTTGCTCACCCACATCATTCTTTGGACTCTTGCAGACTGAAGACATATAACCCTCCTGGCCACAGTTCTAACACTTCCCTTTAATAGGTCTAACCTTCGAGTTTGACCTTTTCTTCACTGATTTTGACTGATTTCTGTTCTTGTTTCCTTTCTTCTGGCTTCTGCCTCTCTGTTTGAAGTTTAGGGATGAACCTGAACCTTCTGATTCAGATGATTTCCTTCTAACCTCCTCGAATAGAATTATGCTAACAACCTCACTTAGCTTTAACTTCTCCTTCCCTGCCGAATTGCTGATTGCCGTCACACAGCCTGCCCAACTATCTGGCAACTGGGATAGAATCATTAGGGCTTGCTCTTCGTCATCAAACGTGATGCCTATGGAGATGAGTTGATTAACAATCGTGTTGAACTCACTGAGGTACATCGTGGAGGACCGTCCTTCTGCCATCTTGATGTTGAAAAGAGTTTTAACGAGATGCACATTGTTTGCTGCCGACGGTTGCTCGTACATCTTCGCGAGTGCTTCCATAAGCCCCACCGTCGTCTTCTCCTTTAATATGTTGTGGGCTACTATTTTTACAAGCGACAATCAGATTTACCCTAGAGCCTTCCTATCCAGTATCTCCCAATCACCATCTGACTCCTCTTTCTTCCGTCCCTTGTCCTTGCCCATCAACGGGTAATATAAGTCCTTATGGTACAGATAGTCCTCCATCTACGACTTCCGGTAGGCGAAGTCTGAACCGTCAAACTTCTCGATCTTTGATTTGATTTCCTCTGTCATGGTTTTAACACAAATTGCTAAACGAACCTCTGATACCAGTTGTTGGAGAATCCAAAACAATCAAATCGGATCCTTGCCCTTTCGGACCTTGTGTTGAAAGTAGGAAAGTAGGAAATTCACCATAAATAAAAATCAAAACTTGTAAAGAAGATAAAAGAGACGAACACACAGATTTAACGAGGTTCGGCAACGTGCCTACATCCTCAGGAGCCACACCACATAATTCCTTTATTAATTGAAGAAGAATTACAAGCTCTCAAACTAGGGTTTTATCTCTCTAAGATTCTCTCTCTTTTCTACAGTCAAAAACTCTCTTTTTTCGTGCTCTATCAAACCCTAAAATGTTTGAGTATTTATATCAAACTCAACCCAAACAGAATTCCTAATCAGTTTAGGAAACTGTCAAATAGCGTCACGATCGACCGTTAAGTTCCCGCGGTCGACCGTGAAAATTGACAGAGCCTAGAAAAGTTACAGGATTTGGCGCGGTCAACCACCAAGCCAGACGCAGTCGACCGTGATCAAAAGACAGAAACTAAAATCCTACAGGGTTTGTGCGGTCAACCACCACGGTCGACCACGATCAGCTCCAGACTCTCCTGAGCTCCTGTGCACGTTCGCGGTCGACCGTCGTAAACTCGCGGTCGACCGTGGATCAGTCTAGTAGTTTTCTTCCTCGTTCTGATTTCAGCTCCAGCTTCAACTTTGGGTCTACACTTTAGACTAACACAAATCTCTGCTCCAATCCAGTCTTCCATTCTCGAATGAAACATATGGCTCTCGATTTTCACTGCATTCGAGAACAAGTTCAAGAAGGCATCTTAAGAGTCACTCATGTCTCTTCCACGGACCAACTAGCTAATGCACTCACCAAACCACTACTCCGCACTCATTTTCATAACTTGCTGATTAAGATTGTTCTCTCCTCAAGGAGCTCCAACTTGCGAGGGCATATTAAGGAGTTGCAACCGACAAGACGAGACGACATCCACTGTGTCGATTCGAAAGACGGTGCTAGTCGACTCGAAGCTAGTCGACACGAAGCCCGACCAAACAAGACCACCAGACGAGACGACACCCCCCTTGTGTCGACTCGAAAGGTGATCTTAGTCGACTCTACAGTGTCAGTCGACACGAAGACCGAACGAGACCACCAAATGAGATGACACCCCCTGAGTCGACTCGAAAGGCGGTCTTAGACGACTCTGTGGTGTCAGTCGACACGATGCCCGACCGAACGAGACGACACCATTTGTGTCGATACAAAAGGCGGTCTTAGTCGACACGCCCTGTGGTGTCAGTCGACACGCCCTGTGATTCTTTCCTATTGTATGATATTCTGTTAATATCTCGATAGATCTCTTACCCCTTTTAGTTCTAACAATTATGTAACTAATTAGATAGTTTTAGATTTTATATAACTAATTGATTCTATTGTAATCCTATAATATCTCATAACATCAATGAAAAAGGCTATGCCATTATTCAGCAATTACAATTTTCCACACAAACAACACTTCTTTATTTTTCTTGAATGATATGATTAAGTCTTTGGAAATTGTTTAAACCGTTGACTACACTGTTTCCCCCCTCTTTTTAAGTCCAATTGTCCAACTTTTATCTATTTATTTTCTCTAAAATTCCTTTTTAAGTGAAAAGTGAAAACTGACTTAAAACTAACCCCGAGTGCTCTAGTCACCGAACTAAGTTTGCTTTGGGCTGAAGACAGTCACACGAGGTTATGTTGTCATGTTCTGCAAGTGTAGTTCCAGAGTCATTATCTACCTCATTTGGAGATTGAGAAATTGTTGGTTGAAGGAGCATTACTGCATTTATCAATAAATTTGCTGAAGACGTGACCTTTTTTATTTGGCTTTTATTGCGGCGGGTATATCGCTGAGTTAATTCATAGCTCAGTTCACTTTGCTTGAAGCATGAAACTCCATTCTGTTGACGAAAAGAGGATTTTTCTTCTTTTTTTTTGTGATACTAGATTTTATACACGTGCAGTGCACGTGGTCAAATACAGTGATTAAGTATTTTTGGTTTATTTTATTTCTAAAATTTGTTCCTCGGTTACTCTTTGATAATTTTTGCTCACTTTGATTAAGTATTTTTGGTTTATTTTCTTACTAAAATTTATTCCACGATTACACTTTGATTATTTATTTATTTGATGTTTGTTTGAATAGGCTACACCCAATTTAAATTTTTATATTGATAGTTAAATTGTCAGGAGATAAATATAATCTAAAGCCAATTTAAATTTTTATTTCATTTGGATCGGTATGAAACCAAGCTTGACCTGAGTAAGTATAGTGTTATGAAAGTGAAAACATTTGAAAAAATAACATTATAAAAGGAAGATGAATAATAAAGCCAACGAGCCAAGATGATTGATTTAAAGTGAGCTAAAATGACAGAAAATAGTTAATGAAAAAATCATAAACTAAAAATTAATGCTAACTCTAGTACGCTTTTATATGATAAAAGCATCCACATATGCATATAAAAGTACTAAAAATAGTTTATGAAAACAACTTCTAAAGATTCCTAATTTTTCTAAAAATAATAAAACTATTCTATAACAAGTCACAAAACATTACCTTTTGTTGCTTCTATTTTATTTTTTTATTGAGTCGAGATCAATCTTTCTCCATCTTTATCTTTTTCCTCGGCAATTCTAGAGTAGTGTCTTCATCGTCTACATCAATTGTGATATGAGACTGGAGTATGTTATCTTTCATTGGGCTCATTCATCTTTTGTCTTCTTGTCTAAATTCACAAAGAAGTTGAATATATTTCTTATATTCAACACAATCTTCTGATAATAAGGACTTTGATTTTTTTCTATTTCCATAAGAATAAATATTAATTTCATATATATAATTTTTTTTGTTCTTTTAATTTATTACTTAAATAAGGTTGGGAGTTGCCTTTTTTTTCTGTGTAATGAATTTTTCTGTTGTACGTCCAATAAAAAATTTTGCTGTGTCATAATGTAACATTTGCTCTGTCTGAGTCATTTACCATGAGGATATGAGTTAAATACATTACATTTTACATTGTCAATTTGCATTAGATTATAATATTAATATTTAATTTTGATATATTTATTTCATGAAGAAGGGATATCACTTAACCTTGGTACTGCGTCATCGTCGATTCTATAATATTTATCATCTGGACACTTATAATTAATATCTCTATTAACTTTCTTGTTGCAGCCTTTGTAAACATACAACCACTACTCAACTCTATTATAAATGATAGTTATTATTGTCTTAAATGTGCGATATTGTGTCTGTTTATTGGTAAATTATTCTTATGTTTAATTGTATAAATTTTAGAGTATGTTTTCTCATACCTCTTTCGAATGTTATAGTGATTGTATATATTAGTAATTTGAATTTTTGCTGTATTTATAAAGAGCCTTAATGGAGATACTTTTGTCTTTATAGCTTACTCTAAAAAAGCGCTGCATATTAGTTTTAAAATATAATATTTTTTCTTTACGGTGTTATATGGATGTTTGATTGGTTTACTTATTGTTCTCTTATTTCCTCAGTAAGTTGTATCTTTGGATTGATGTATATTATTAACACAATTTACGATAATATGCATATATCCTCTATAAAATTAAGACAGAAATAAAGTGAATTTTATATTTAGTGGTCTTCGATAAGAATTTTAGTAATAAAATATACTACATTAATATTTAGAGAGCTTGAATTCTAATAGTGTTATTACATCATTATCTTTGATCGTGTCTTTAAGAATTGATCCTCCGTTTGTAGCCATACTCCTAAATAAAGTCACATGCAGGGTCGTGATACTATATAAGAAAAAGAAAAATGGTGATTTTATATTTTTTTGCTTATGCAGAGTCATGACATATAAATTTTCTTTTATCTTCCATGAAGAATGTTTCTTTGATTAGAACAAAGTTGTTCAATATATTCTTCAGGGGGTATTTAGTCGGTGTTTCTTTGATAAATATAACTTATGTTAGTGTTAATTGATCGAAGTGATTCATGGACATTTCGAATTCCATTTGAAATGAGTTCCGCTTGATTCTTTTAAAGGATATCTCTAAATTTTCTAATAGTTATCCATACATAAATCTTTATAAATTTTTGCCCTATAAATATTATTACCATTAGAGATCAATATTTATAAATTATAATTAATTAATGTTAAGCTATTATATTATAGTCTTTTATTAGTTTTTTAGGATTTAGTATTCTATCAATTAATGATACTTATGTATTTTTGCTGCTCTAACATATTGGTAAACTTATATGCAGTTACTTTAATTTATACAATAACATTAATTTTTAATCTATCATATATTTTTTATATTTTTTAACTGGATATTTTTAATCTGTTATTATTACTATTTTTACCAGTATCAACTTGACTATTTTCAAGTTTTGGAAAGGGATAGTAAACTTTAAATTATAAGTTATATTTATATATCTTAATGAAAAAATATCACACAAATTACTCTTTTCTTTTCACGTTCTAAATTTTTAACTTTTTATTTTGTGTAATTTTAAACTTTTGAGAGTATTTTGTCTAATTTTTAAATTTTTTTATTTTTTTGTAATACTTCATGTAATAAACTAATACTACAAAGTAATTTTATATATTTTATTAATCTTATTTAAATTGTTGAGCCATAGATAATTCATGGGCTATTAGGATAGGTTATAAGTATGATTAGGGTAGATTATATATTAAATTAAATAATTAAAATAATACATGGTAGTTTTGACTTCCCGAACTCGTGCTTTTAAAGTGAGTATGATTTTTATTTTCCTTATTTTTTTTATAATTTTGAGAATGACTTTTATCTCTTTAATTTGTTTGGTGGATTTTGTAAATATCTCATCCATATTATATACATTTATAGGTCTACGTTGTCATGTGTTCAACCTTTGAGGTAGACATTATTTTTTTCATTAATTTATTTGGTTTTTGCATATACAACCTTTATTTTGTAGATATTTATAAATTTGGCATTTAATAATTTTATTTAGTTTACATTTCAATTTAAACTGCATCCTTATCTTCATACTATGTATCTCCAATAAGAATTCATCAATTTATCAACTTACTCTTACTTAATGGAATAATATTTGAATTCCTAGGGTATTTTTGTCTACAAAAAGTTTTTTCTGAACTCGTGCTTTTAAAGGGAGTATATATATATATATATATATATATATATATGAGATTAATGGGTA
>BQKN01060192.1:0-11490 GCA_022839385.1 Asparagus kiusianus
ATACCTAGAAATATATTAGGAGAACATTAATAGTTATACTATAACATTAAGAGTACTAGTTACAACTAATGTAAACGTAGTAGCTAAAGAAGAACATTAACAATTATACTATGAAAGTTAATAGTTATACGCTAACCTTGACATCTTATAACTTAAACTTAATGTATATGGAAAAAAAAGTTCACTCGTACATGAGAGTTAACAAGATTTATATAACTTTACCAAATTCTAGGAAAGAATGCATGTGCCCATTGCTCAGGAAAGTACTTAATAGCAATGTTATATGAACTTGGATCAATACAATATATTTCTTTCTATAATCATTTTATTCTGCTATGGTGTACTTATAACAAGCTTATTAGAGCAAGTTCCCAAAAACATGAGTGTCCTTCGATTTTATTCCCTAGCCCTTTAGCTTTAACCTAAAATTTTCAACAAGATGTAGAACACATCTAGAGTATAAAGCTTCTAGAAAATATTATTTCACTGATTCTCTGATTCCTTTGTTCGCATCTCAAATTATAACCACTTGGTAAGGAGGATTGTATAGGTCAAGCATTTCATAAAGTATAGACTACAAACCTTAGAGGAATCACTTCTAGTTGATCAAATTCTACAAATCGCACATACAATAGGCTAAAGGAAATATCCATTAGTCCCCGTCGTATTCTATGGCGTAAAGGAGTATACCCTTATATCAATCTTTCATAAAAGTATCATCCAAAAATAGAAGAGGGCTACATCTACTCAAGAAACCATTTATGCAAGTAGCATGACAAATAAAGAGTCTTGAAAACCTTCCCTCATTCTATTCAACATATAAATAGTTGCCTGGATTTGTCTTCTTTACCATGCGCTCATATCTAGAATAATAATTTTAAAAAATATAATAATCATACTATAGTAAATTTATAAATTAAATGTAAAAGCTAACAACTTCTTCTAAACAGTAACAACTATTTGTTAATATAAAACAACCCATCAATTATTCATAACAGACATCTACGAAAGTTAATAGTTATCGCTGTAACTTAATAACTACTCTGTAAAATTAACATGTTATCAATATAATTTAATAAGAATTCGGTAAAATTAACATGTTATCAGTGTAATTCAACAAGCATTTGGTAAAATTCACATGTTAATGGTTAGACTTAATATGTGACCCCTTTACTTAGAAGACAGTAAAAAAATTGTAAGACTAAAGCTCAAATTTTTACCATCGTAGGTGATCATATAACTCATATGTATCCCCATAGAGCTTCTCTTGTGCCATCTCTTTACCTGATCATATCTTACTGTAATCAATCCTAATGTTGTACTTTGTAAGGAACTCCTTTTGCACATTAAAAGGGTGGATTTCTGGGTGCACCTTTAGCGGTAGTTGCAATTATGTTGCAATGAATTTACGGGATGCTCTTGAGCGACCCACATTTTGGCCATGCTATTCATAAGTGTGTTCATTCACAAACTTCTTGATCAAAAGTCTTATTTTATTTTTAACAAGAGAAGTAAACAACATCCAAGGGCACTTATAACTTTCTTTATATTGGCAAAAAACTCAGATATGTTTTCGTTCGTTCTTTGCAAATTCATAGTCAAATATTTTTTCCATAGAATAGTATGACAAAGCTAATCTTAATTCATCAGCACTTTCAAATTGTTGACCTCTTTAATTAATGCAGTGTTCCACCAAGCAAGAATCATTATAGTGTTGTTAATAATGTCATCAGATCATATTATATTGTCACCACATGGATTATCAGTGAGAATCCTTTCTTAATTATAACATGCGACAAGAGTGCTATCAATAAGCTATGATTTCAATATAGTGATAATGCTGTACAAAACTACAAATACAATAATTTATGTTAAAATAATAAAGAGTGTTAATAGTTACCATCGAATTATTAAAACTAACACCTATTTGGTAAGCTTAACTACCATAGTATGTAGTTAACATGTGCCTGTCATTTATAATATTTAACCTAAAACATTACTTTATACAAATCATTTCTCCATCCTTTGATCACATAAATCATAACTTTCTCAAAATTTTAACGATGACTTACATTTTTAGAGGTTCCTTCTAGGTGTTTTGAGATTTGAAAACATCTATATCTATAATAGCTCGCATATGGATCTTTACACATCCAATATTACGGCTATGCTCCACCATACACTTTAAATCATCTTTATTCTCAATCGTAAAACTAAGATCGTGGTTTCTTTTAGATTTATATATCACTGATAACGTGTCATATGGAACTTTTAACCTCTTCGCCATATCAAATGTCATTTCAAAAAAGGATGTTCAAGATATTACCATTGAGAACATCACTTTCTCACTAATGGATAATATATAAATGAGAGGTTTTTTGGCCATTAATAAAAGGGATTTATATGGAGTAATGAAGGGCATTTTAGGACAAGAAGGGGGTAGAAGATCATAAATCCTAACTCCATAAATGAGAGATTTCCACCATAAATGATATCTAGTAATAGAATATTGGGTTAAGGTGAGATATAATGGAAGTAAATCGCCAATGTTTCTTCCCAAAACTTCCATCATATTGTCATAAATATGATCACGGCCAAGAGCCCCCATCACTAGATCTGGATTTTACATCTCGAGAAGAAGGGGGTAATTTTAGGTTTTAGGTGAAAATACGGGTATGACTTGGCTGGAGGGGTTGGGTCATATTTATTTCGATTTTTTAAGGCTATTGGACATGGGCCAAAAAGTACGAGGGGTTGGGCCACATCAACTTCTTATATTTGGGGACACAAATTTTCCTTCTTTTTATTTTCCATACAATGATGCAGCTTTTTTCTTATGTGATTTAGGATAGCATTGATGTTGCATCAAAGGAGGCAGCACTACATGCTACTCAGAAAGAAGCTAATGACCCTCACATCCATTCTAGAGAGGAAAATGATGTTATCACTATGAATGTTATAGGATATATTAACAGGGGTAGATTTTTCTATTAATGGGGGCTGGAGCTATACGGGGCAAGCGCACAATATCCTCTACGGCATCCTCACTATCTTCGGCTTTAACAGGATCCTCAGCAAGGGGCCGTGCCACATCAGTAATTATGCGTGTCTCATGTTATTTGCATGGTAAGATCAACCTAGCATTACTTGTACATGTGATGAAGGTCATGTTCTCTGATTTCTAGTGGCCCCTACAACTGACGAAATTTTGACTCACATCATATTATGCTTGTTCGATAAGATTCCAGTTGAATTATTTTGAGATGTATTTTTCACTTTTAGAATTAGATACATGTATACTGAATTTGGTCAAACCGGTGAATAGCTATGTCAATAATATATGTGCTTGTATTGTATTGATAAATTTCACATTATAAAATCAAGTCTATCTATTCATAGGCTAGAGTTGCTAGGGTGAGTAGTAGCAGTGTTCAGAGGAGGGAGGTTGACAATGGTGATGACTCAAGATTTCATGTAATGAGTTTTTATTTGTATATCTATTACTATTATTTTATAAAACCCCGTAAAAATTTAAGTAAATAGTTTTTATTGTGGAATACATATTTATATCATAGATGAATGTGATAACAAGTGTTTGGAGGATCAAACAAGTTTATTTATGTGAGGGAAAACAAGTGAGAGGCCAGCACACAAACGATCATGCATGAATAAGAATTTTCCTGTCCGGTCGACCATGGTGGTCGACCGCGCATCGGCCAGGCAGTTTTCCCAGTTCGGATCGTGTTGGGTTTTTAGGTTGGGTTTTATTATTCATATATATGTTTTTATACCCGAGAGACCCTCTTCTTCATCAGCTCTAAACCCTAACATCCCCCTCTTCCCTCTTGTAAACCCTAACCTCTTCTCATTGGTGTTTCGGTGGATTTTGGGGAATTTGAGCGAGATCCAGCAGCTTGCAGCGAAGGAGGACTTTCTACAGCATTGTTTAGAGTTTTTCATCATCCCTCAGGCGATTTTCATCTCACCTAATCCTACACCCCTATTTTTAAATGGTTTTAATGATGTTTTCATGTGATTTGTGAGCCTAACATGATATTTTATGTATAAAGATAGATCTTATTATTGTATATTGCAAAAGAATAACTTTTTAGTTAATAAGTTCACCCACGAATTTCTTAATGCAGATCTAGATCTAAAATTTTTATTTTAACAAGAGTTTTGAAAGAAGAATAATTATTTTCGAAGGTTTCGACATGAATATGTATGTTTGAAGATGTTTCGTTTTGTCTAAAGCGATTAAATTGTTCTTCATATGTTCAGATATGCTAAATTACTCATATAAGGTTTTCCAATATGCACATTAACATATAAGAGTTTGTATATCATCTATCACAGAACAGAAAACCTGTAGAAAGCTTTCTATTCTTACGCGGTCGACCATAAATATGCGACGGTCGACCGTTGGGCGCGCAGCTTAGCAAAAACTTTCTGCTTACTGCGTGGTCAATCGCAGGAATTTGGCGATCGACCGTGGGACCTGTTTGTGCATATGTACGTCGTTTGCGTGCAGTTGTGTGGCTGATGAAACACCTAGGTTATATGAGTTTGTTATACACTAAGATTTGTGTACATGAGTTAACTACGGACATGAGTCTTAGATTTATTCACCGGGGTATGAGAGTGAACAGTATATATGTTGGTTTTAACATTATTCACATGTTAAAGTCCTCATGTTGGACTATAAGCTATTGAAGTCCTTATGTTAGACTATAAACTATTGAAGTCCTTGTGTCGGACTATAAGCTATTGAAGTCCTCATGTTGGACTATAAGCTATTAAAGTCATTGTGTCAGACAATAAACTATTGAAGTCCTCGTGTTGGACTATAAGCTATTGAAGTCCTCGTGTTGGACTATAATCTACTACAATTCTCGTATTGGACTTTAAGCTATTGTAGATTTATGTATTTGACAAATGACAGGTCATTGATAGTATGATTGGAGATGGAGTTATTGCTCCATGTTGTAGCTTTTGGATTTGGTATTTAGCTATTTACAATTTGAGCTAAGGGAGACGTATCTATGCTCGTGTTGTAAATTTCTAAACATCAAACCTCCATTTTATTTTTCAATCGATGATTGACTATCTATATGTATTATCAGCTATTTTCTTATCCTTCTAGCCCTTCCTCCTGGGGTTGGTTGAGATGTTACTCGCTAGCGCTTGACGCTCATTGTTTCTCCTCTTTCAGGTAACGAGCCAGGTGCATGGAGAGCTATAGCTTGATGGAGTTGCTCTAGTTGTTATTTATAGTTATTGTTAGTAGCTTATGTCAGAGCTTCACAATAGATGTATTTATGAATATTTGAGTTATTAGTCTAGTTTTGTAAAGGCGATGTGCCTTAATGTCATTTCATTTGATTTCCTATGTCGAGACGCTTGTATTTAGCTTAGATGTTTTCTTTTTAGAGATTTATGTATTTATATCAGTGGTGATGATTTTCTTCAGAGCATCTGTTGTTTAGTATTCCTTCTGTATATTCTCTCTTGCCTGTTTTGTACCTTCACCTGTTGTTGTTTCCACTAGATAGGGAGTAACTATGATGGTAAAACATGTCGTAGCATGGTGTTTGGTGCTTGCCAGGTTTGACATTCTTGGTTTCACCTTGGACTGCAGCCTTGTTGAAACCAGGGGCGTCACATATTTCTTCCTCAAACTTTTTCTTCTTTCAAATTTCAACTCAAATCTTAACTCTTGCAAAGTAAAAAATTTATTTGAATGTGAGAGCATGTTGATTATCCAAACTCCATAATTTCTATACTTAACCTATGATAATAAAGAACATTAAATAGAATTAGTGCTATTAGTGAACTCCTCAAAATAATTTGTTTATTAATGATCTTAGATCTGAACCAGTAACTCCCTAAAACAAAATGAACAATGAAGCAAGGCAGTAAACCCAGAGCTCAACATCAATGGCAATGCTATGTTTTGAGTCTGGATGAATTCGTTAAGGCATTAGAGACAACCATAACCAAATAGAGAAGGGATCATCCAACGAGCATATAATCATGCTTCTACTGATATTTGATGATCTTGATTTAATGCTATAAGGATTTTGTCAATGAAGACCCATATTAAAGATAGGGGAAACACTTTCTCTTAAATATATCTCCTTATTCCTTTTCATTCATTCCATTTACTCGAAATTTGTCTCACCATGGATTAATATCATTTGTTTAGCTAAAAAGTTGAATATACGAGTGTCTTCTTTCTTGTAAACTAGATTGAGTGCTTAACTATTGTCTTATATTTTGATTACCAAATTGAAGGGAATAAAAAATCAAAATTAGACCGGTTGGTATGTGAATTGAACTCGCATTATGCAATTGTCTAGTTTCTTAAATGTTGGTTGATAAGCATTATCTAGGATGAGCTTCTAGTAATTTTCACAATTTGTACTATTCATGAACTCTTCAAAAGTTCATGACCTAGGTTATCTAGAAACTTCATCTAGGATGTCGCATCAGTATTTGTGTTCTATGTCTGCATTATGTCCCTATACGGACCCACACACATATCCATGGTTGAATATAAATATAAACTTAGGATTTTTAGAGAAAACCTATAAATTGAGATTGGGGATTTGCGAGGAGGCAAAAAGAATATGTGAGAAGAGTATGACATTTTGAATTCGCCAACTCTACTGATTTAAAAAGGATAAAAAATAATTTTATTTGCAAGAATTGTTAAAATTTTAGCGTTTGTTTAAAATGGGGCCAAAATTGAGAGAAGAAAGCAATTTGAGGGGCAAATTTAGAATTACAATGATTTGGTGGGCAAATTTAGAAATATCATCAATGCGGAGGATATACCTTGAAAAAACCCTATAGTTTTAATATTTTGAATTTTTAAAGATATTTTCATTTATATCAACATTCATTCATTTATATGCAACATTCATTTATATGCTTCAATTTTTTTTACAGGTGGACGGGATCATGTGTGCACTAGGAGTACTAGTATTATGTGTAGACGATATTATTATTTGTAGGAAAGACATTATATGTATGCAACAATCTATGTTATTGTGACATGGGATTTTTATTAGGATTATAAGTTATTTTGCGGAGTTTGGATATTCATATTGTGGAAAATTGTAATTTTCATTTGTTTTTGATCTTAGAATTTTCATTTGTATTTGATATTGGTTGGAATTGGCAATGGAATTGAATGAGTATTGATTGGTATGTATTTTATATTGATTGATGGAATTTGTTAGAGCATATTGATCTATATGGGATTTATTAGATGTGAATTTGCTGGATTTTATGTGATATTAATTGTATTTTCAAGGGAAATGAAAATTTAAATTTTTTTTAAATGATGAAATCATTCTAGACGAAATTTCTGTTTTGTGTATATCCTAGATGAAAATTCTATCTAGGATGTAATAAAACATTCTAGATGGAATTTTATCTAGGATATATCCTAGACGAAAAATCATCTCGGATCATCCTAGATGGAAAACCATCTAGGAAATACCTAGATGGAAAAACCGTCTCGGACGTATCTTAGACGAAATTTTCATCTAGAATGTATCCTGGATGGAATTTTTGTTTAAGATACATCCTAGGTGGAACTGCCATCTAGGATACATCCTAGATGATTTGCTAATTCCATCTAGGATCTTTTCTATCTAGGATAGTCTCTTTAGACGGGATTCCGTCTAGAATGACTCATCTTAGACGAAAACTTATTAGACCATCATACTAGGCGGAATTTCGTCTAAGATGTGTAACGTAGACAGAATTCTAGCTATCGTAGACAGAATATTTCATCCAGAATATGTTGTTTTTGTTTAAATGTTTGTATGTCCAGATTTTAGCTCGTGAGTCGACTCATACATGTACATGAGTCGACTCATCAGGTTGAGTCAACTCATGCCTGTCATGAGTCGACTCACGAAATCAAGCCCTGTTAGCAAAAGTCCCTTACCAGTCGACTCATCAGTTATGAGTCGGTCATGAGTTGACTCATCTCAATCATGAGTCGACTCATCGATGGTTTCCTGGTTTGGTTGGGTTTCTATTCACATGAATTCCTGTTGGTTTTGGGCTTGGTTATTTACCAGATTGCCATCCATGTTTGTACACGTATATAAAGGATTGTTTTAGGGTTTCTAAGCAATCAGAGAGAATCAGATAGATTCAAAGAGAGATTCTAATCAAGAGAGATTAGGGTTTAGCTGTTTGTTTGCCTAAAAAAGAAGGAAATCAAAGAAAAAGAAACTTATTTCTAAGAAAAATAGGTTTTGGAATTGTTTGGTTGGCTAAAAAAAGAAGAAAATCAAAGAAATGGAGATGAGATGAGATGAGTTGTCACCTTATTATAGGATGACGTGAATAATTTTTTAAGAAAACTTGTTTTGATGTTGTTTGGTTGGCAGAAAAAATAAGGAAATGAATTATAAGAAACCTATTTCTTGTAATAGGTTGTTTTTTTTGTTTGGTTATTTCTTAAAAATAAGAAAATAGATGAGATGCGATGAGTTGTCATTATATTATTGGATGATGTGACCCACACTTAAGAAAATTGTTTTCCTAGCTTTCTGGGAGGAAAACAAAGAAATAAAATGTTAATGAGATGAGATGAGTTGTCACAATCTTATTGGATGATGTGAGTGATTTTTAAATATGAGATGAGATGAGTTGAGTGATGTTGTGGATGAAAATAATATTTTATTAGATGTGGTGGATATGGTGGATGAGTTGTTAGATGAAAATAATATTTTATTAGATGTGGTGCATGAGTTGTTGGATAAAAATAATATTTTATTAGATGGTGTGGGTGAGTTTTAGGGATGGAAATGTGTGAAATTTTACTTTTTAAGATTTCTTGTTTTCATTTCCATTTTTTGGTTTTTTAGGAAATAACCAAACAGGCCCATAGAGAGAATTGAGAGTTTGTTCTCGATTCTAGTGAGATTGTGAGAGAGGGATTGTAATCTTTTCATACTCATAATCTAGAGAAGATAATCCTTCACTATATACTGAATTGTGCTTGTGTTTTAGTTGTCTTCTTCTCAACCCACCTTTTGGTAATTTCGCGACCAAATAATACTCGCATGGCAACTCTTATCAAGTTGGTATCAGAGCAATTAGATCCGGTAAAGGGGCATCCTATGTATGGTCCTTACTTGACCGCAATACAAGAAGCTTGGCGAGATCCTTATTTCATTGGAAGGAGTCCAGGTTTTAAGAAAGGAGAAGATGGCTGAAGGAGACAATTCAGCGAGGATTGTTGCATTGGAGAAGCAGATCGAGACGATAGGGTCGATGCTCACAAAACTCGTCGGTCTCATCCAAGGAGGGAACGAAAAGGGGGAATCTTCTTCTAAGTCTAAGAAGAAACCTATCAAGTCCGATGGAGAGAGCGAACTTTCAGGCTTCGACGAGGAGGACGAGACCATCAATGCTGCACCACATCAAGTGGGTAAGAATCCTTACCAGAACCTGAAGATTGACTTCAAGGTAGAGATTCCTGTTTATGATGGGAGTGTTGACGTCGAGAGGCTTGATGACTGGATCGAGCAGATGGAGACGTATTTTACTCTTTATGGCTACTCGTCAGAAGAGAATATTGTGTTCGTGACTTTGAAGCTTTCTGGGCACGCATTGACGTGGTGGAAATCCTACTACAAGTAGGAAAAGAAGACGGTGTCGTGGAACAAGTTCAAGAAGCTACTAAGGAAGCAGTTCTATCCAGTAGGGTTCCTTGAGGAGCGTTGGTACAAGTGGTACGGCTTGCGCCAAAGGGTCAATCAAACCGTTCAAGAATACACCACGGAGTTCCAATAGCAGGCGATGGTCCTCAACATTGCAACAGAGGAATATTCCGTGTTTATGAAGTATATGGCGGGATTGAGCGATTACATCTGGAAGGAGATGAACTTATTCACGGTCGACTATTACAAAGACGAGCGTGAAGGTCATTGCCATTGAGGGCAAGAAAAAGAAGGATAATCTAGGGAAAGCGGAGCTGATTTGTAGTCACTGCGAGAAGACAGAGCACATAGCTGATCGATGCTGGGAGAAGTATCCTCATCTTAAGCCAAGAGGGTTGAAGAAGAAGGAGGAGAAAAAGGCATACATGATAGCTTAAGGTCCGAAAGAAGTTCCTGGGATGACAGAGCCCAATAACAGTCTCAACCTTATGGCGAGAAAACAAGCCACGACAGAGGACGAAGACCCGAGGGAGCAACTCTTTGTTCTTAAGTTGCAAGTAAAGACCAGTTTGGTTGATACCATTGTTGATTCGGGCAGCGAGAAGAATTTGATATCCGAGGCATTGGTTCAGAAGCTGGGTTTGAAGACGGTCAAGTATTCAAAGTCCTATCCATTATGGTGGATTTAGAAGGAGGAGAAACTGAGTGTAGTTGATCAATGCACTGTCAAATTTGCACTCCATGAGTCGTATATTGACGAGGTCACGTGCGACGTCGTTCCATTGGATGTTTGTCAGATTATACTGGGCAATCCGTATTTATGGGATAGATATGTGATCTATGAGAGGCGGGCTCAGAAGTATACATTCACAAAAGGTGGTGAAAAGTTCATATTTCGTTCAGCATCTCTTCCGAAGGAGACAAACTTGACGATGGTGACGCGAGCGAAGAGACTAGTAAATGCAAGCAATAAGTTTGTCTCGCTATGCATTAGACTTCTAGAAGAGCCATCGACAAATGATTGCAACTTAGAGCGAATGGTGACTATGACGAGACGCGGGACGAATGAGTTGTTTCCGATCGAACGTCGACACCAGATTCCTAGCAAGGCTAGGTGGTGCAGAAAAGATGAAGGAGCTCGAGATTTTCCTCAGCAAAAGTTCTAACTTGAACGAGACTTTAAGTTCTTAAAGGGGGGACCTATGATATGGGTGTATCTCTCTTCGGAACTTAGAGATCCTCATGGGAGCTTGAGGATAAATGATTCTCATGATAGCATGAGAATAGGGGTGTAAAACAGTATAGTGAAACGTACGTGGAAGCGTGGAACGAGACGACGAGCAACAGATTCGAAGAATCTAGATTTCAGCTCGTGAGTCGACTCATACATGGACATGAGTCGACTCATCAGGTTGAGTCGACTCATACATGTCATGAGTCGACTCATGAAACCAAGCCCTTTTAGCAAAAGTCTATGACCAGTCGACTCATCAGTTCTGAGTCGACTCATATGAGGTCATGAGTCGACTCATCTCAGTCATGAGTCGACTCATCGACTATTTCCTGGTTTGGTTGGGATACTAATTACATGAATTCATGTTGGTTTTGAGCTTGGTTATTTACCAGATTACCATCCACATTTGTACACCTATATAAATGATTGTTTTAGGGTTTCTAAGCAATTTGAGAAAATCAGATAGATTCAAAGAGAGATTTTAATCAAGAGAGATTAGGGTTTATAGAGAATTAAGAGTTTGTTCTCGATTCTTGTGAGATTGTGAGAGAGGGATTGTAATCCTTT
>BQKN01060192.1:16490-27904 GCA_022839385.1 Asparagus kiusianus
GGTTCACAAAAGAATTTAAAAACAATAGCACTAGAGATACATATCTAACTTCAAAACATGTGAATTATGATGATAAGTCATATTAAAATTCATGCACAAACTATAAAGATGTCAATGAAAAATTTGTAAACATAGCAATAAGAATAACTATATTAGTTCATAAAATAAATTCAAATATATTTTATCTAGTTTGAACTTCTCTTTTTGTTAAACAACTTGAATTATCTCAACCTTTGGAAAAGGTCCAAAATCTCAATCTATCACATCAACCGTATAGAAATTTTTAAGAGGAAGAATAATAGTGTTTGGATGGCGATGTACACCATCTCTAGTATAGGACGGATGCCCTTGAGATATTGCACAATCATATCCCCAAGCGTGGGTCTTTGATCATCTTTTAACGAATACCCTTAATTTTTTTCGTGAATTTATAGAGTGTGAATCTTTGACCATCTTTTTCATAAATACACTCTTTGCTTGATGTTTTATAGCACATATTTTGTACATAAATAAAAATTTTGGTGTTGCATTTAAGTGTAGATTAAGCTCAAATACTCCTTGATATATCTAAAAACACTTCATGAACAATATATAAAATATTTATTTTTACTTTTACAAAACTAAACATGATAAGATAATACTAAGATGTGAAAAGTTATATAAAACATATCGTGAACCATCATGTTTATCAATCAAACATGTATATAACTACATGTGCAGATATAATATAAAATAGATGTGAAAAATATGTGTGCACATATAATATAAATAGATGCCAAAAATATATAAACCAATATGATAAACTCAAGCCTATATACCAACAGCTAACCATATCTTAATATTTCATGTAAAAGCATACACATATGCATTTTCAAGTTTTTTATTTTTTAAAAAATGAAAAATAAAGGAAAATATATTTTTAGTTTGTTTCTGATTTTGCATAAGAAAATAAAAAGAAAGAACAAAAAATTTTATTTTGTTTTTAATATATAAAAATAACCAAAAATCAAGAAAAATTAGATAAAAATATGTACATATAACATGTCAAGGTGAGCATGCATAGAACTACTAATTAACTAAATAGATGTACAGTGAAAACAAATAATAATTAGTACATCCTAGTATATCTTATACATCATTTGAATATACAGGTCCATAATAAGAAGAAAATAAAAAATAAGTGTAAAATAAAAAAGAAGAAAAATAAACCTAGAACTAGAAAACGAAAAGATAAACGACCATTATCAGTCATCATCTCTCTCCATCTCCTCTTGGCCATATCCACGGGCTGTCTTGGTTACAAAATCTCCATAGGCCGGTGGTGTGGGAAGTATAGGATCAGATCATCGAACCGTTCTCATCAAGTACTAGAGAGACGCATCATAATATCGGTGTTGCGTCCTCATCTACATGTGCATCTGCTCTATCCTCTCTCCTAGTGAATCCAGAGTCCATCGATAATCACCACCTCTTGAAGAGCCTAGAATATCATCTCCGGTAGGTTGGAACCCTGATGGTTGACTAACTGAGGACTCATATCGCCCCTAGGTTCTTTTTAGCCATCTAATCAGAAGGTAATATAGGAATTCTATAATCTCTGTAGATACGTGTGATCAGAAAGGGATAGATTAGCTACGTGTTCTGCTTCTTCTTCTTCTCAACCATCTCCCTAGCACTCAAAGCAATAGATGACATCCATAGCACGATCAAATGACTAACCCCTAGAAATCCAATATGAAAGGATGACATCCCTAATTGATAAAGTAGTGTAAGCAACACTAGGATAAAGATCAAACTTGAAAAAGAGATTAAGAAGAATATACTCAAGTTTCAAATAACCTGAGTTGAATACACCCGAAAAAGGTTTAGCTGCAAGAACTCTACCATGCGGGTGTAATGCTCAGAACCTATAGTGTCATTCTCAAAAAAAATAAATACATCATGGCATCCCTACTATGGTGGTGGTAAATGAAGAATCTTGCATATGTAATTAATAGAAATATTAATCTCATGTCTTCTCAATATAGTCCTAGCTTTTAAAGATCCATAGAGCCGGTTGTAATTCATGTAGAACTCCTGAACCCAAGAGATATTGTCTTTTTCTACTCCCTTATCCTTCATTGGACCAAGAACAACCTCATCCAAGAGTCCCAACACATTCCTGTACTTCTACAAATGTCTCTCATCTATGCCTCACTCATATATAATGTGCAGCTTCTAGTACTTCTAAAGAAACTCTTGAGATGAAGAGTGTGAAGATCGAGCTCTTTTGCTAGATGACATTGTAGGAAATAAAAATTACCTTTAATCCTTATCAGAGAAGTTCAGAACAAAACTGCTAAAACCTCGTCCGAAATAGCAAAAAGGGGAAAAAACGCTGATATCTCTCAAATCGGAAGGAATTTGGTAAAATGGACAAAAGCAAACCGAACCCTATGGGGTCAGTTTGGTCAACTTCATCTCGTCGAGATAACCTATTTTCATATATAATTCGTCCAATTCCGACTTACGGTTTGAAAGTTATGGCCTATTCTTTGAAGCATGTTCAGTAGCTCACCTAAAGGCTAAAGCTCGCCTATAAAGGCTGAAGCTCGCCTGCAAGGAAGTTCGTCTGCAAGGATAGAGCTCACCTAACAGTGTTGAAGCTCGCCTGGATGAGATTCGCCTACACAGCTCGCCTGCACAGATTCGCCTGCATAGCCTCACCTGCACAGCCTCTCCTGCACAGCTCGCCTACACAAGCTCACCTGCACATTGAACCAAGCTCGCCTGAAGGCTTAAAGCCCGCCTAAAGACTAAAACTCACCTGCTTGACCCAGGCTCGATTGAAGGCCTAGCTCGCCTGATAGCTCGAAGCTCCCCTGTTTGGCCGACTCGCCAGCACGAAGGTTCGAGCTCGCCTGAAGACCAAGCTCGCCTGACAGCCTGCACCTCGCCTGCGTGGACTAAGCTCAAAAGCCCGCCAGCATTGTCTGCTACCCACTTGGAGTATGAGAACAGTTACATCAGTGGTCAAATCCCACGAATCAAGGGAGAAAGTATGGCGCTCCTCACCTAATAGGGCGGCTGACAGGACCCTCTAAGTGATCATATCCCACAGCTAGGGCGGTTGGTTCCCTCACCCCTACTAGTGGTCAAATCCCACAAATCAAGGGATGACCCATGCCATCCCTTACCTATTTAAAGTCACTTTTAGCTAACGTGAAATGGGGGGATTAGCTGCTGCTGGCTTGGCTGGCTAATCTTCCAAATGTTGGACCTTGGCTTATTTGCTAAAGGCTCCCTCATTTGAAGAGACTCGTCTGAACTCTCAGACTTGAGGCTCTTAGGTTCTTCGCAAGCTCTTGTATGGTAGGTCTCTCCAAGCAGTCAGTCGACTAGCACGAGCTCCCCGTTTGGCCTCGGGTATAGTCGAACTCAGTCAGCGCAAGTTTCTACTGCGTATTGAAGCTCGCCCGCAACTTCGCTCGAATCGTCCAAAGGAAGAAAACTTGGTGCGAGAACCGAGCAAGGCATCCTATCGCTGCCAAAGTCCCTACGTTAAACAAGGAAGGCATTTCCTCCGCTTCTGTTGTAAACTTGATTCATTAGTTTGTAATAAGCTATTTTTATAAATACAAACGAAATCCCTATTTCGGGAGATCCAAATTTACACCCTACAGACATTCTCTACAAAGTCAAATAAATATGTATGAGTATAGAGAATATTCATAAGATAGTTTAAAAAATTGAGTAAATTTTGAAATAGGAATTAAAACATCAGTTTTAGCCTCTTTACCATCGATGGTTTCCTAACAGTCATCGATGATTGACAGACCATTGATGGTGTTCTTCGACCATTAATGGTTGAAGAATAGAACCCAATGAATTTTGCCCTATATCATCCAAAAAAATCATATTCAACTCAATGCTCAATGATCTAAAGTACTTTAACACTTAATCATCGTTCATCCACACAAGATTTATCATCAAAACATGTTAAAACCACAAGATATATTAAAATTGAAGATCTGGGGTTTAGGAAATTACTTCTTTTTCATTCGATTTGATTCAACATAATAAAAAGATGAAGATGATGATAACAGCAACAAAGATCACCCCGAATTTGAAAAACTCAGAGAAGTTTTGAATTTTGGAGAGAAGAGATAAAAAGGGGTAAATGTGTAAAAGAAAAAGATAACAGCCCTATTATATCTACCCATTGATGATTAAATCATGACCATGGATTTTTTTTGTGAAACTATATATATATACACATGTGCGTGCGCGCGCGCACACACACACACACATATATATATATAATAAAATAAAACGGTGAGCTTAATTTCTTATCATGAGCTAGCCCCATATGCTACGCAAAATGATGATCGATACTGTGAATCGTGATTTGCATTCATCATTACCTATATGTAGAAAAAAATTATATTATTTCAAAATTTTTAACCATTGTTTTAGCTATGTATAAAAGGAACGGCTATTATGCTGCTTAAAAATTTAACATATTAAACTAGTTTGATTTGTACTCTAGAAGACTAAGTTATGTGACAATTTTACTATATCCATTTGATGACATGTTAAAAAAGATGTACAATACCGATCATGAATTTGATGAGCCAATTAGTCTAGCTCACGATAAGATTTGTGCAAACCATCTCACAATATCATTACTCTACACACAACACACATACACACAAAGTTAGAAAAACATACATGTATGATGAAAAAATATATTAAAAATAAATTAAATCTGTATCTCCTCATAATTCAGACTAAGGATTGGATTTGATAATCTAAATTTTTAAGAAACTGCCATGTGTCATCATAAAGTGGGGATCGATTGACAGCGTATCCTTCAGGAAAAGCTGTAGTAGTGGTAAGGCTTGACATCTCTATCCTAGGTTATGATAGCCTGGTAATGAGACTCTGATACTACTTGTTGGATCTGGGATGCTAGCCTAGAGGGGGATGAATAGAATTGATATAATTTTTTGACTAAACTTATGCAGTAGAATAATATGCGAAATACTAAAAGCAAACTAACATAGAAACACACGAGATTTTATAGTTGTTTGGATCAAAATCTTATGTCTAATCTTTCTTCTAGCGAAGAGCCTTCTTCACTATGACCTGAGTTCTCCTAAATCATAACCTGATTTAGGAGACTTTTCAAACAGGACCCTGAAATCTACCCGAAACCAATCGACTAACCTAATTCCTCACAATGACCAAAAGAAAATAGCTCTAGCTAGACACTCATAATTCATCTGTCTTGAGTACACGAACTCTCAATTACGGCGGCTTGAGTACGCCATCAAACTTACAAGTTTGAAATACAAAACCAATCCAAAAATATTTAAAGCACAATTAGAAAAATTTTACATCCCTTTTAACAAATTGCCTTTCAAATCGATGATAATGAAGATCCTTAAAGAAACGAAGTTGAATTTGAATGCAAATGGTACTTCTCCTTGCTGAAATAATCATCTGATGTTAAGCACGACCATAGGAAGTTGAATGAGGCTCTGGTGGTTGAATTCTCAAATCAAAATTTCTCTTTTAAACCCTAGGATAAGATCTCTCTTTTTATTCATTTTCCCTCTCTTATCTTGTTGTTTATTCTCTTTCCCAATTACCCTTTAAATAGGTCTTAAAAATATAGAATAAATATCCTCTTATCAAAGTTTTAATAGGAGTCCAAAACTATCAACGAACGGCTGAGATTGAATCTTGAAATCTTTACAAAACTACCAAATCGCGTCCAAACCATCTATAATAAGATATGATCATGGTCCGTAGAAGATCATCGATGGTTGATTATAGTCCATCGATTGTGCAAAATCTAATTTTTGAATTTCTGTGATAATTGATTGTAGTCCGTCGATGATCCTTGCGTTCATCGATAGTCAACTATAGACTGTCGATGGTTCAAAATCTGGTTTCTGTTTCTCCAATTTTTTTCTATAGTACATCAGTGATTTGACTCAACCATCGATATTGCCTCGTGACCATCAATAGTTAAAGGTTGATATTAACATTCATGCTGATTTTTGCATCGTTTTGGACTGTAACGTATTTGTACCTGTTTATACCTAAAATCTAACATCTCACAAACATATCAGTAGCGAATGACAGTTCGTTATTAATCAAAACAAGAGATAATGTACGAACAACGTTCTACCCGAATAATGTTCTAATAGTGGCTTCATCCGGTCAGAGGAGGATTGTCATTTCAAAAAGGAAAAAGAAAAGTGTTAAATTACTCATCTCTTCGCCTGCAGCAGAAATGGTGCAGTCATTAACTTACAGAAAGAGGTGTTAGGAAATTAACAGTACAACAAGACCTTTCTCGTCTTTGTGATGAGATGAGAACAAAAAAATAGAAGAGAAAAACAAAGAAATAGAGGGATTGCACACACAAGATTTACTGAGGTTCAGCTCAAATTGAGCCTACGTCCTCACCCGCCCCTTCTTCACCGTTTCCACTATAATCAAATGAAAGTTTACAAAGGGTCTTCTCTCAAGTTGGTATAACTTAACTTGCGGATCACTTTCTCTCAAACTCACTTGAGTATTACAATTTTCTCTCAAACTCACTCGAGGATTACAGATTTGTATGTGGTTCTTCTTCTTGCTTCTTGCTTTCAACCTTCACCTTCTCCCCTCTATTTATAAGAAGGATTGCCTCTTGGATACACCACATTCATTGCATGGGGAAGTCCAAAGATAAACCCTTCCTTTTCCCAATGCATGGGGAAAGACAATCTATCAATGCATGCATGTAGTCAACCACAAAATCTCCATGGATTAAATCCATATTAATTCTTCATGGGGATGGACCCTGGTTCCCATCAATCTCCCCCTCCATCCTCATGAGGAAAAAGTTTTCAAACAGTAGTCATGCATGCCTTTCTTTGGCAGAAGTCATGCTTATCTTTTGGTAGAGGCTTCGTCATCATGTCAGATGGATTTTGGCTTATATCAAACTTCTTAATGTGCAAAAGACAATTCTCCAAAGCATCACGGATCTAATGAAAGCGTACGTCGATATGTTTTGTCCTTGAGTGATAGGTAGCATTTTTACTCAAGTCAATGGCACTCTAACTGTCACAATATAGAGTGTACTTCTCTTGCTTGAGAGATAGATCCTTCAGAAAGTTCTTCATCCACAAGAGCTCCTTGTTGTCTTCTATAGCAGCAATATACTCAGCTTCTATGGTGGATAGAACGATACACTTTTACAGATTTGATTGTCATGATACGGCTCCCCCTGCAAAGGTAAATAAGTATCCTGATGTGAACTTTCTTTTGTCCAGGTCACCTGCCATATCAGAATCAGTGTAGCCTTCCAAGATAGGTTTTCCATCTCCAAAACATAAAGAATATTTAGAGGTTCCTCTAAGATATCTTAGGATCCACTTTACTACTTCCAATATTCTTTACCAAGATTGGCAAGATAACGACTTAGCACTCCAACTACATGTGCTATGTCGGGTCTTGTACAAACCATGGAGTACATTAAACTTCCGGCGGCCGAAGCAAATAGAATGCTCTTCATCTCCTCCTTCTCCTTCTCACTTGAAGGGCTTTGTTGTGTACTTAGCTTAAAATGAGCTGCTAGCGGTGTGCTGACTGGCTTAGAGTTCAACATAGTGAACCTCTCCAGAACATGTTCAATATATCTTTCTTGTGATAGCCACAACTTTTTCGCACTTCTGTCTCGAAAAATCTTCATTCCTAATATATGTTGTGTTGCTCATAAGTCCTTCATGTCAAAGGACTTGCTCAACACTTTCTTCAACCTATCCATTTTAGACCTATCTTTTCTAACAACAAGCATATCATCAACATAGAGAGAGAATAATGAAATCATTATCCGAGAACTTTTGGACATAAACACAACGATTTGCAGATGTTCTTTTGTACTCATGGTCAAACATAAAAGGATCAAACCTTTTATACCACTGTCGAGGTGCCTGCTTGAGTCCGTACAAGCTCTTCTTCAATTTGCAAACAAAGTGTTCTTTTCTCTTTACCTTGAAACCCTCTGGCTGTTCCATATAGATTTCTTTTGCTAAATCACCATGGAGGAATGTTGTATTCACATCTAACTACTCAACTTCAAGGTCTTGAGAAGCAGCAAGACCAAGAATAACCCGAATAGAAGACATCTTTACAACAGGAGAAAAAATTTCTTCATAGTCAACACATTGCTTCTAACTGAAACCTTTCACCCTGAGGCGAGCTTTGTACTTGACTTGGCCATTTCCTTCATTCTTGGTTTTGAATACCCATTTATTCTTCAAGGCTTTTCTGTTCTTAGGTAGCTCCACTAAGTCATAAGTGTGATTCTTATGTAAAGAATCCATCTCCTCTTGCATAGCTTTCTTCCACTTTGCATGATCATCATGAACTTGTGCTTCATGAAAACTCTTCGATTCACCTACATCTGTTATCATAGTATACTCTGAAGCAGGATATCTAGTTGAGGGTTGTTGTTCTCTCTCTGACCGTCTCAACTGAGGTACTTGTGGCTAATCCATATACGGTGGCTCTTCATGTTCATGCTCCCCTGATCAAAACCTGGGGAACCTGCAATTTCTTCTTCTTCCTGCACATCTTGAAAATTATTATTTTCAAGCATGGAAGAAGGAAAAACAACTGGTGTAGAGATTGGATTTTGGATGATATGAGTGTTTTGTGGCTCCTCTTCTTTTTCAAAATCAACAAGTATTTTATCTTTATAAAAAACAACATCCCTACTCCTCACAATTTTCTTATTTTTAGGATCCCATAACCTATACTCAAATTCATCATTTCCATATCCTAGGAAGATGCTTGGAATAGCTTTATCATCAAGCTTTGTTCTTTTCTCCTTAGGTACATGTACAAATGCCTTGCACCCGAACACCCGCAAGTGAGAATATGAAATATCCTTTCCACTCCAAACTCTTTTAGGAATATATCCATCTAAGGAAACTGAGGGGGACATGTTTATCAAGTAACGGGCTGTTTGCACTGCTTCTCCCCAAAATATTTTTGGTAATTTAGCTAAGGATAGCATACTCCTTATCCTTTCCACAATTGTGCGGTTCATCTTTTCTGTAATCCTATTGTGTTGTGGTGTGTGTGAAACAGTCTTTTGGTGGCTAATACCATAAAAAGAATAGTAGTCTTCAAATATCCTTGAAGTATACTCACCACCATTATCAGTGTGAATACACTTCAAGAGCTTTTCGGTTTCTCTTTCAACTTTGGTATGAAAGTCTTTGAAAACTTCAAAGACTTGATCTTTGGTTTTTGTGACATACACCCACACCTTTCTAGATGCATCATCTATGAAGGTCACAAAGTATGAGACACTACTAAAAGTTTTTTCATTTATGGGTCCGCATAGATCTGAATAGACTAGGTCCAATATGCCAGTTTTTTTTGTTATAATTTTTAACAAAAGCTACCATGTGTTATTTCCCAATCAATTAGTGATCATAGTGGGATAGTGTTGTACCTTGCATGGATGGAAGTAGTTGTCGTCTTGCGAGAGTTTGTAGCCCTTTCTCACTCATGTGGCCAAGCCGTTTGTGCCACAAATCCATAGAGGTACCTTCCACTATTCCAAGTTCATCATTCACTAAGTGAAACTGAGCCTTATAGAGAGTGCAATACTTCTTTCCTCTCGCTAGTACAAGTGACCTTTTGGTAAGCTTCTAACATCATTTACCAAAACTGCTCGTGTATCCTTCTTCATCAAGCTTGCCGGTGGAGTGAAGATTAAGACGAAGATCGGCTAGAATTGTTGATACGACACTCTCATGTGGTTTGAGATAAAATTGTTTATTCCTCGCCTAAGTGTTGGAAATTCGTGCTAAATACATACAAAATACACAACGGAAAACTATATGTATAATAATACTAAACATGTAGAGAGCATGAAAAACAAACTAGGACCATCCTAATGATCCATATATTAAAGAGAGCATATAAGAGTTAGAAAGTCATACTTTCGAAGCATGATTCGATAGAAGATCGAACAATCCCTAGCTCTTGCTCCTTGTAGTAGTAAATCTCTTCATAGTGGATCTCCAAGTCTTCAAGTGAGCTTGATAAAATCGGAGTCTTCTTGAGACACAAGGCAAGATATCCACCCCGGGGTACTTTAAAATCCTACTACTTCCTCTTACTCAAAGATTGCTAGAGTTTAGTAAGAGGTAGATCTCTCTTCTTTTCTTTTATGGAAAGCAACTATGAATAAACCATTTATTTTATTTTTTTCATTAACCATGAAAGAAGAAAGAGAGCTCATATTTATAGAGGAAGAATATGTCATGACATGAATGACTCATCCTATAAGTCACACCATCAGTCATCAAAACAATGATTCTCTCATGAGTCATGTAATAACTCATCTCATGAGTCATGCAATGAATCATGAAGAATCAAAACTATGTGCTAAAACCATGTTCCCAAACCATATCACCTTAATGACTCATCTCATGACTCATTAATCAAGGTATAATGAAGTGCGTATTTCATAAACGAAAATACCACATCAATATGGTATTTTTGTAATTTTCTAATCATTAACTAATAAGGCATCATAGGACCAAAAAGTCAACGAGTTAACCAAAAGTCAACTGTTGACCAAAAATCAACAAGTTGACTAAACGTTAACTTTATGGGGAAAATACTAGAATTTATTTCTTAAGCACATAGCATTATGATTTTACCGATACATATAGCCGTTTATGTGTATCCGGTGAAAATCATATATGCATATCAATCATACGCATTACTCTATAAATGTGTATTTCATATGATTTAAGTACGCGCTTGGTGTGACTCTAGGGCCCAACTTAAGAACTCGGCAGTGGATGATATCCACAAGTACAATAGAGGTGCTAGCTACACATAAAGACTACCCGGGTATATGTTGTGATAAATGTCTGCAAGATGCTTACACAATTTTATCAGGATCACTCAGTGATAATACCGTACAGTCCGGTCTCCTTATCAAACCATGTCAAACTATTGAGACTAGGGTATGGAAAACTGTCAAACCCTAATTGCTCAATTAGTGTTTGTTGATATTAAACTCATAACCTATAAGATCAAACTAACACTCAGTTTATCTTATTTACCTCGGCCAAGGATTTCCATGTTATAGTTATATCAAACAATCTTATGACATCAACCCCCTATACTAGGAGAGAAGAATCCCATCTTGGTATCTTAATATCTACTTATACCTCGGGATGCACCCAACAAGAACCGTTATGCACAACTCGATGAGAATTATGGTTAGGTAAAAGTCTAAGTACACCTATACTGACATGTAAGATATTGCACTCATGCCTCAGGTCATGAGAATACTTTGTACTATATCACCTGAGAACTTCTGTTTGACAGTTAAGCATAAT
>BQKN01060194.1:5059-22357 GCA_022839385.1 Asparagus kiusianus
ATATATATATATATATATATATTTGTGCGCTAGTTGGCGTTTGGTCGTGGGAAACTCTTATTGGCGGATTTCAATTGCAAACTCGTTCCGCCTGTAGGCGAGTTTTACTCGAGGGTGAATCCGCAGTTGTCACACTAACCGCGATTTCGGTTACGGGTGGGCTCCGCTTTTAGCGGGTCGTGTGTTCACCCACGTGCACATCGCCTCGCATTAATTGCGGCATGATGGGTCTCTTTGTCCTTCACGCCTGATCCGGGCCGTTGGTTAGAGATCATGCCCAGGAACTGCTGAATCTCAGCCGCTCATATAGGATACGGAATATTCGGCCTTCCCTTCAACTGTTTAGGCCTGAAGGGTCCAATCGAGCCGCGTATAACTGCCTAGGGTTGGGGTATTTTAGTACCCTTCGCCTTGTCAAGAAAGACTAAAGTTTTCTTGTCGTCTTTTTAGAGAAGATCCAAATTTCTCTAGCATCTCCCAGATGGCACCGAAGGTGAAGAGGGTCACCTCCAAGAAGAGGAAGAAGGCATCTTCTTCGGGCGCTGCAGGAGCGGCTGCTGCCGAAGGTATGTTTTTAACTCAACCCCCACTTAGCCATGGATAGGTATCTCTTGCCTAAATCCCTCCTTCATGCCATCGCTGTGCTTCACAGCCCATGGCGACGCGCCACTTCCCGAGGAGCATGAGGCTGAGCCTATTCTGATATCCGATGATGAACCCGAGAGTCCGGAGGCTTCTCATGCCTACGGTCCCGCTCCGTAGCCAGGAACGGAACCTTGCCTCGAGGTTCCCCCTATTGCGATGCTCACCCCTGGTCAAGAGTCTGTCCCTGCTGATTCCTTGCCCTTGCAGGCTCGCATCGAAGAGTTCGAGAACACCATAAGGCAAGTGATTTCCCTTGTCAATCTTGGCGAGGGCAGCTTCGATGGCTTCAGGCAATCCCTCTTGGATCGCGTGGTCGACTTTCGGCGCTTGAACGAAAATCGTCTTGCCACTCGTTGCATGCAGAGGCTCCGTGTTTTGGAGTCGCGCATGATAAGGCTGGAGGCATTGATACAGGAAGGTCCGGAGGCCGACGTGGAGTCCTGCCTGGCCCAAATCAGGCGTCGGGAAGCTTGGGATCAGGAGGTCTGCTCCAAAGAAATGGCTGACTTGGAATCCATCGTCAATCTTTGGGTGGATCAATAACGCTCGCTGGAGGAGGAAGTTGTCGACCTCAATTGCACGATAGCTCGCCTACGAGCCGAACTGGGCAAGCGGAGGTAAAGTTGGAAGGGCTTCAATCTGATGTCGTCAATGTTCGCAAGAAAGCTGAGGCGGAAACTTGGTGCCTCCTGGCCTTGCGGGAAAAAGACGCTGCCGCTAGGTCGAGCTCTGAGGAACGAATCAGCAGAGCGGCCGAGGACAAGGCTCGGGAGGACCACGCGAGGAGGGTGGCAATAGCCAAGGAAGAGCTTTCCTCTTTTAGTTTGTTTGATTGAGATTTCAACCATGTATCTGTGCTTAAGACATTTTGTTTGTTTGTCTCGCTTTTGAAACTATGCCATGACTCGCGAAATCAAGACTTTGTGCAAATGCATTGTCATAGTGAAAAACTGGTGTATGTTCTATGTTTCGAACGTAACATTATGACTTTCTTAGCTATTAAATCATAACTTTGTTCAAATGTACTGTCTAGAAGCATCTGATGAAGTTTGTGTTTTTCTTTTTCATGCTTCCTTTGGATGTATCACTCTCCAGTGTTTCTTTGGCATGGCCATCAGCGATTTCAGGTGGCACCCTTTGGGCGAAGACTCAACTCGAGTACGGGTCGGTCCAAATGATGGTGAATTCGCTGGGAGAGTCGTATTAAACCGCCGGCGAGTTCGCTTGAAGGTTAACTTTGACTGTTGGCGAATTCGAACCGTAGGCGAATCCCTAGTGTTGGCAGATTCGTGTTGAGGATGACCCTGGACGCTGGCGAGTTTAGAATGCAAGCGGAACTTTCGAAAGGGCGAGTTTGCGTTGCAGACCCAACTCAGCCTCTGGCGAGCTTAGGTTGTAGGCGAAACCTCGTGCCACCCATCTCTTAGCGGGTCCAAATGCTTGCCAGCTAGGGCTTTAAAGACGTGTCAATGCTCATTAATGGTGAAGTGACAGAACGCCTCGCCTCTTGGACTTCATCCGATCGGTCGGTTCGGGTCTCGAGAAGCATGGCCTTGAATGGCGTTGAGCTCGAAGCGCCGCAGGGCATCTGGGCCGTTCTTTTGCTCGAGGGAAGAGATCTCGACCGTTGTATCTTCGGCTATATCTCCCGTACTCACCATTTTTTCAGTCATGTTCCTTCCTTTTTGAGAAAAAAAACTCGCTAGACGAAAGACCGCTGCCGTAATTTCTCCTCTCATGGCCTCCGACTCTGACCACAGCGCCTCCGAGGAGGTTGGCTCTTCCGCCACCATCGTCAACGTCGACGTCCCAACTGCTTCCCCGGCGAGCTCAGTCCAGGGGTCCTCCACTCCGGATCCCGTGGCTCACCCCGCTTTCGTGCCCCTCCAGAGGCTGGAGGGTCTGGTGCAAGGGATCGCCATATCGATCGGCGTGGGTGACGGGCGGTACTTCGATGCGCTTCCGCTCGTGGAAGCAGACTTAAGGGAGGTCCGTCAAGCGGGCGGTATCTCGCTCGCACGTCAATGCGAGCGGGAGCTCCAGCGGATAGAGGGGTGGATGTACCGCCTCGAGGAGCTGGCCTACGAGGATCCCTCCGACGTGCCACCGCCCCTCTCTCTGCGCCTTCTGCTCGAGCGCGAAGAGCGGGCGAAGCAGATTCAGGCGAAAGTGGCCGAGCTCAGACATCTGCGGAAGTGACACCGAGCGGTTCTGGACCGGATGGACGCTTACCTGGACAGGGCTTTCTTCGAGGACGCTGGTTCTCTTCGTGGCGAGGCCAAGCTGCGAGAGCGCGAGCACGAGGCGAAGAGGCTCGGCGAGGCCGCCGGAGCGGTGGAGAGGGCGCTTCAGCTTCTTCACCAGGAGGAAGAGGACAGCAAGGCGGATTTAATCAGGCAGCAGCAAAAGCAGAAGGAAAAGGTGAGGATCCAACGTGAGGCGGATCGCGCGAAAGCCAAGGCCAAGATTGGCTCCTTCAGCTTGCTGAAATTCTTGTAATGCCCGTGCTTGTTTAAGTCTTTCCTTCTTCTCTTCTTTTTTTTTGTAATTTGGTTGATGATGGTTGCATCGCAACCTTGAACATTATATGCATAACTTTGGCCTGCGATGGCCTGGTGTTTTGGTTATTTTTCGCTTTGCATGCACCATTTCGTCTCTTTTCTGATGTGGATACGTGCTTGGTTTGCTTCATTTTCTAGTCAAGCCCACCTGTGTTACTTAACATTGGGGTGAGGATGCTCGTTCCTTGGACTTGGCCATTTGCCCCCCCCCCTTTTTTCTTTTTGCTGTCTGCGGCGTGAGGTCAGGTCAGACCTGTCTTTCGCGTTGCAGCCCAGGTGGAACTGAGAGGGCAACACTTAGCCCTAGATTAGGCGTGGTTGCTTATGCGTGCGACCACCTGATTTCTCCAAAGCTTGATTCGCCACTCGGTGGGTTGTCATTTGGAGGCACTGTCGGGCGTGACGCCTGTCGAGCCGCCCTTGATAGCTATCATCGCCTGTGAGGGTGATGACGCCGGTGATAATCGAGTCGTTCAGGGATGTAGGAATATGACGATCGATCGTTGTAGGAGCCCTCGCGTGGTAGGCTGCTACCCATCAGTTACCCTAAGGGAATATTAGGCTAGCTGGAATAGGTTAAATAGTTCAGGGACGTAGGAGTGTGACTATCGACCAAAGCAATAACACGTCGCGTGGTAGGTTATTATTTAGGCTATGCTATTCGTAGGAATAGCGGCGCCAGTCATCGGAGGTAATCATTAACCTGATGAAGCTTTGTTGCGATCGGAGCAACTATGGGGTCTTACCATCTCGTTGAGGGAGACTGATAAGTCGGTTCGATTAGAGGTGACAGTTAACATAACCGAGTTGTTTGCCGCGACATGAGCGACTTTGTTAAATTCGCCATCCTGTTGGGGAAGATCGGCGAATTGACTTTCGCCAGCGGTTTGGTATCAATCTGGCAACGGGGGTTTATTGCAATTTGAGCAACTCTGCGTTCGCCGCGCTGTGAGCGACTTTGGTGGATCTGCCATCTCATTGGGGGAGGTTGGCAAATCGAACTCTGAGTCTGCCACGATATGAGCAACTTTATTGGATCCGCCATCTTATTGGGGAAGATCGGCGAATTAAACTCTGACCGAGACCCTTCGTCAGAGCGAGTAAGGTAGGGACAGTTTAGCCTCGTGTACCAGTTGGAGGGGGCGAGGGCCAGTTTAGACTCATGCACTCGTGGGAGTTGGCGAAAAAGAACTAAGGGTAGTACTTCTTTAAGTATTTGCCGTTGATAGGCATCATGATCTTGTCGCCGTTTGGCTTGACAAGGCGGTAAGCTTCATTCGAATAGACTGTTTCTATTACGAATGGCCCTTCCCATTTAGATTGAAATTGTCCTTTCTTCTTAGAGGTAAGGATCATCGGTCTGCGGACGGCGAGTACCAGTTCTCCCTCCTTGAAGGCCCTGCGCTTGACTTTTTTGTTGAACGCTTTGGCCATTCGGGCTTGATAGAACTCAATGTGTTGTTGAGCCTCTAGCCGTTTGTCGTCCAACGCTTCGAGCTCGACGAGTCGTTGTTGGTGGTTGTCTTCCACCGTCATCCTCGTTGCGAAGGCAACACAGAGAGATGGAATTTGAATTTCTAATAGTAACACGGCCTCACAGCCGTATACCAATGAGTAAGGCGTGTGGCCAGTCGGTGTGCGAACCGTCGTGCGATACGCCCACAGGCTCTCGCCCAGTTTCTCATTCCAGTCGCGTTTGCTGGTTGAGGTTAACTTGGTCAAGATCTTGATGATTGTTTTGTTGAAGGCCTCGGCTAAACCATTCGCAGATGGGTTATAGGCCGTGGAGGAGAGGTTCTGTATTCGGAACTTATCGCAGAACCTGGTGAATGCATGGCTGACAAATTGCATACCATTGTCATGAATGATACGTCGGGGTACGCCGTATCGGTAGACGACATGGTGTTTGATGAACTTAATCACGTCGTTAGTCTTGACTTCTCTCAAGGGGATGGCCTTTGCCCATTTAGAAAAGTAGTCAGTGATCGCGAGGATGAAGCGATGACCTTTCGCCGACGGCGGGGATATTGGGCCAACTATGTCCATTCCCCATGCTTCGAAGGGCCAGGAAACCTTTGTCGGGTGTAGGTCCTCTGGCGGCTGATGCATGTAGTTGGCGTGGACTTGGCACTCATGGCAGCGCTTTGCGTAGACGACTGCGTCGTGAACCATCCCAGGCCAGAAATAGCCTATCCTTCGCAGGCGATGCCAAAGTTTGGGTCCGGGTTGGTGAGCTCAACAAACGCCGTTGTGGGCCTCGCGTAGGGCCTCTTGTGCCTCCGCTTTTGAAAGGCATCGGAGCAACAAGCCGTCGTAAGATCTTCGATACAACGTCTTGGTGGTCGAATCATAGTAGAATCTCGTAGCACGTCTCCGAATAGACTCCCGCTCCTTTGCATCTTCGGGAAATATGCCGTATAGGACGTAATCGATGATTGGGAGGCGCCAATCCTCAGCACTGGGCTGATCCGAGACTTGATGGGTGGCGTTCGCTTCTGGGGCGTCTTTCAGCCGAAAGAGTTTTCTGCTCGCCACTGTGACCCATTGGGTTGTCCCTAGTGGTTGAGCCAGGTTGGCCGCCAAAGAGGCGAGCGCGTCCGCGTGTGTGTTCTTGGATCGCAGTATGTGCTCAATGCGGAAACTCTCGAACGACTCCACCAGCTTGATAGCTACTTTGTGGAGTAGGATCAGGTCATCGTTCCTAACCTCATATTCGCCGGTCATCTGCTTGATGATGAGATGGGAATCGCCGTAGGCTTCGAGATGCTGTATCCCCAGCTCTCTTGATAACTCGAGTCCGATGAGTAACGCATTGTACTCAGCTACATTGTTGGTACATGGTTCTGTCAAAGAAAAGGCTCGGGGTAGCACGTGGTTATGTGGAGAAGCGAGGACTACCCCCACTCCTGCAACTATAGAGCCATCCGCAGCCGCGCGAGACGCGCCGTCGAAGAACATCTGCCACACCTCCGGTAACGAAGTTACGTTGGCTTCGGGCGGTTCATCTGGCAAATCTTTGAACAGGTCGGTCTTTGACCCCAGTGGATGACTGGCCATGAGATCGCAGATGGCCTGTCCCTTGACGGATTTTTGCGGCATGAAGTGGATGTCATATTAGGAGAGCAGAAGTGCCCACCTAGCTAGATGCTAATTCAGAGCTGCAGGTTGCGTCATGAAGACTCGAATAGGGTTCATCCGGGAGATGACATGGATTGTCTGGCCGACCAGGTAGTGTCGCATCTTTTGGATGGCGAATACCAAGGCCAAACATTCTTTTTCGACCATCGGGTACCGTTGCTCAGCCCCTTGCAGGGTCCTACTTAGGTAGTAGATGCCTTGCTCATGGCCTGCGTCATCGTTTTGTGTCAAGAGAGCACCTAGAGAATGCTCCATGGCCCGGATATAGATGAGAATTGGTTTCCCTGAAATTGGCGCAGCAAGGACTGGCGGATTCGAAAGGTAAGCCTTGATGTCCTTGAAGGCCTTTTGGCAAGACTCGTCCCATATGAAAGAGGTGCCTTTCTTCATAAGCTTGGAGAACGGCTGACATTTGCCCGAAAGGTTTGAAATGAACCTTCGGATGTAAGCCAATCGTCCTTGGAGACCTCTTAATTCTTTGAGGTTCCGGGGCGGTCGGAGCTCTTGGATGGCTCGCACCTTGTCTGGATCGATTCGGATCCCTTTCGTCGTGACGACGAAGCTGAGGAATTTACCACTAGACATCCCTAGAAATGATTTCGTGGGATTCATCTTGAGTTGGTGATTCCTCATGAGTTCGAACATTGTCCTCAAGTCCTGGAGGTGGTCGTCTTTGCGGCGACTCTTTACGACTAGGTCGTCTACGTAGCACTCCACCGTCTTCCGCAGGTGCTCTCGAAAGATCGTGCTCATGGCGCATTGGTAGGTTGCGCCAGCGTTCTTGAGCCTGAAGGGCATGACCGTGTAGCAGTACACCCCCATAGGAGTTCTAAACGAAGTGTGTTTCTTGTCCTCGGGGTGCATTTTGATCTGATTGTACCCTGAGAAACCGTCCATGAAGGACATCCTCTCGAACCCGCACGTGTTGCCAATGATGACATCCGTGATGGGCAAGGGAAATTCATCTTTGGGGCACGCCGCGTTGAGGTTCATGAAGTCAATGTAGATGCGGATTTTACCGTTTTTCTTCAAGACCGGGACAATATTTGCCACCCAGTTAGGGTGCTGTTCCTCTCTGATGAAGCCGAATTCGATGAGCTTCTTTACTTCAGCCTCAATCGCCTCCATAATCTGAGGGCGAAAGCGCCTCTGCTGCTGCTTGACTGGCTTGGCGTCTGAGCTGATGTTGAGGCGGTGCGTGGCGATCCGCGGATCCAAACCAGGCATGTCTTCGTAGTTCCATGCGAAGACGTCAATGTATTCCCGTATGAGGGCGATGAGATCTTCCTTTTCTTGAGGAGGCAGACTGCCGCTGACGAATATGGGCTTGAGATTCGCCTCAGTGCCCATGTTCACCTGGAGGACTTCATCTTCAGTCGGTGGTTCCCGTTGCTCAAAGCGACTACTCCACTGGGCGTTAACATGGCGATCCCATGTCTCGTCATAAAGTGGAAGTTGTCCATCCTCTGCCATCTCGGCAGGATCCATTGTAGCCATGTTGACTGTAAGGCCATCGAACAGATCCCTCACGCTGACATCCGAGTCCCACGCCGAGGTCACCGACGATCGATCTCCTAAGCACGCGTAGTCGGAGTCCTCGTTGACGTAACAGCACAGGTCTGATGAGAAAGAGGAGTAGCCTAAGCCTCTCCGAGTCTTGTTGAAGTAGTTTGAGGGCTTACCCTTGGGCACGTGGGCAGGTCGGATGACCGTTTTGCGTCCTCAGCCGTAATTCAGGCCCTCTAAACACGCGAGATCATACCCCATGTCGCTCATCATGCGTTTGGCAACTTGGCTGTATTGCGAAAATTGAGGCGCTGGGTCCTCGTCTTCCGACTCGTCCCACATGGTGCGTAGGGGACTATCGATTCGGCCAAAAATAATGTCTTTTTGATATTTATCTCGGGCTGGCACAACAAATGCGGCTCGCGACGAGTCAATCGGCCGCCTCCTCGCGACGTACGACGAGCATACTGGCATGTGCAGGGAGGGATCGCCGCGGAGTTTTTTCCACGAGTCATTGGGTTCATCGCCCTCAGACGTAGAACAAGACGACACATAAGCAAAGTTGGACTTTTCATTCATGATAATCTTCCCTGCCTGAACGGCGTTGGTTACATGATGACTCTCATAACCGATTACAATTGACTCAAAGTCGTTTAGTATTAGGTTATCGCCGTACTCAGGTTCCCTATCAGCCTCGTTGTCGCTTTCCGGCTCCTCAACTGGTGATTCGATGGGGTCCTGATACAGCAGAGAGTCTGTGAAGTAATTCTCGACGCCTTTGAAGGGTTGTCTGTCGGCCACTACTGTTTTCACTCGTTCGTAGTCGTCCATGTACTTCAAGCATTGGTGAAGGGTGGATGGGACTATCCGATTGCCATGGATCCATGGGCGCCCTAAGAGCACGTTGTAGGAAGGCTCGGCATCGATGACGTAACAGGTCACCTCCGTCTTTATGTCGCCTATTCGGCATTTCAGACGGATTTTACCCAGCGGCCGCGTCCCCGTGGCGTTGAAGCCAAAGATGGTTGTGGTGGTCGAGGACAGACGCTTTGGTGGTATCTCCAAGTGCTTGATCAATTTCAGGGGTACGATGCTCCGCGCAGAACCCGGGTCGACTTGGATCCGATCCACTCTCGCCGACCCAATGTATCCCGTGAAGTACAGTGATCGGTCATGGGACGTGCTTTTGATGAGCATGTCCTCAGGAGTGAAGGTGATGCACGGGACTCGTCTGTCTGAGACCTGGCAGCAATTCGCACATTCCTGTTCCGCCTCCGCCTCTTTCGAGAAGTGGGTCGAGAATGCCTCTGAATCCGCTAGCGCCTCCTGTAGGGCCTCCCGTGTAGAACTGGATAGTCTAAGGAGGTCGTACACGGTAATTCGCGCGGGAATGCTTTTCAGTTGTGCGAGCACATTGAACCGGAAAGGTTGACGGCTTGAGCTGGGTGCATCTGGCTGGGAGGGGTTGTTGCGGCTGGCCTCACAGGAGGTCTTGCCGTGTTCTCCGTCCTCACGGGATATTCCTTCGCGAATTCCTTTCCTGCTCTCGTGGCGAAGACGTTGGTGTCTTCTTCGGAGTCGGTCAGGGTAGTTGTCGCCGTGTTATCTCTCTCTAGGATAGTGGAGACGACATTACAATGTTTTCCCTTAACCTCTTTCGAAGGCCTTGCGGTCCATTGCTCATCGTTGAGGAGGTCTGGATGGACCCACATCACTTGTCCTGACGGCAGAGTTTGCGGGACCAAACCCTTCCCCCACTGGTTGTGAGGATCGTCGTTGGTGATCTTCAAGACCGCCTTAGGGATAGGAATCACTCCCGCCGGAGCATGAACCTCTGGGAGATCTGTTCCAAAGCTCAACGTGATCATGTTCGTGGTCACCTGCTTTTGAACCTTCTCCTTCTTCAAGACCCCTGCATCGTAGAGAGCCTGGAGCTTGTCTTTGAGGACGTAGCACTTGGTTGTGTGGTGACCAAGGAACCTGTGATAAGCACAGTAGGTTGGGTCACTGGTTTTGTCTGCCTCCTCAGGCTTCGTGGCTTCTGGCAGTTTGATTCGACCGCTTTTGAGCAGCGTATCGAACGTTGCCACCTGGTCTTCTTTGAAGTCATACTGCCGCGGGGGCGTTGTTCAAATTGTCTGGGCTTCGGCCTCTGAGCATTCTTTGGCGCTAGGGTGGAATCGACTGCCATGATCTCCTTTCCTCTTGTTCGAGGGGGTTTCTTTGGTGCAGCCGGCTCTGCGGCCCCTTTCTTAGGCTGCGGCTCTTCGGCCTCTAGCCTCTTGATCATGTTCTCCACCTGTTCACCCTGACGTACAAGCTCTTTCCACGTCCGGGTTTCCACCGCGCCTATTTTGGACAGGATGTGGATCGACAGATTGTTGCGACACATCTCGATCAGTGTCGACTCGGAGACTTGGTCCCGACAGTGGACTGATCGGTTCCGAAATCTTTTTACGAAGTCGTTGACCGATTCCAACTTCCGTTGTTTCTCCACGAGGAGGGTGGCCATCGACACTTCCGTGTCGTCGTCGAAGAAGCGGGTCAAAAAGAGCCTTTCAACATCGGCCCATGACTTGATCGAGCCTGGTTCCAGCTTACGAAACCATTCAAAGGCTACCCCCTTGAGGGTACCTATGAATAGTCGAGTAAGAATGGCGTCATTCCCCATGAGGAATCCAGTCTGTGCCATGAAGTAGTAGATGTGCTGCGAAGGTGAACCTTTGCCATCGAACTGCACCAGGCTGATCGGTTTGAATTTCGCTGGGTATGGGACTGTGTCCCACTCGATAGGGTAGGGACGGACCACCCCCAGCTTATTCATATTTTGCTGAAGCTTCAGCGCGTTGAGTTGGTCTTGGAACTCGTCAAACCTCTTGTCACGGGTGCTATCACCGGTATGTGACGTTCCCAGCGACGTCTTGGAAGAGTAATCAGATTGCGGATTACTGTTGTCTTCCGTTTCCGTCGCCGGACGGCGGGGAGGTACCCACTCCTTATCCCCCGTTCGCCGGGGTAAGGGACGTTGGGTTCTCTTCTTCTTCTTCTTCTTGTTCAGAAGTTGTTCCATCATCTCTCTCAGAGAGTCGATGGTCGCCTGTTGTTCCTCCAGCTTTTGAGCCATTGTCTGCTCGTGGGTGAGTTCCGTCATGTGTACCCTCGCAGGTACTTCCTGACTCGAGTGTGAGGTCTGGGACGTGGCTGCCGCCGAATGAACCTCGTCTTCGCCGTGGGAGGAGGGTGCCAGGGTTGAGTAATCAAACCCGATGCTTACCCCCCTGCGACTACGGGTTCGCTGGTATATGCCGCCTTGTCCGCGCTGGGCGAACCGGCGGTTAGGTCTTAGAACAGAATCCGAATCTGGGGAATCGGAGAGTACCCCCTTACCCTTGTCCGTCATGTTGACTGTGGCGGACGGGAGTTCTAGGTCATCGGCAGCGCGTCCTTTTTGGTGACGACGCTTTCGACGGGAGGTCCTCTGCCGAGAAGGTTGTTGAGAAAGTCTCTCAAACACCGAAGGCTTCGCTGTCCCTATGCATTGGCAGTCGGCGAGTACCGTGTGGATGAGCCTTTCGCAATGACACTGAGGACTGGCTTCACGTATAGTGCGTTTACGAGTTAAATATACTCGGAGATCTCTTGCGGGTGGTTGGTGACAACCCCCGGCATCGGAAGGATCGCTTGGATGAGTACACGAGAGATCTTTAGATGTACTCTCTGGTGCACGCTGGGTGGAATGCTGTGGCGTTGGAGCTAGGCGATCTTGCCTTGACAGGCGAGTTTTCGCATTTGGGCGACCTCCAGCGTGTAGGCAAGTTTCAACCCTTCGTTTGAACGAGCGGGTTCGTGAAGTGTCATCTACTTCTTTGCCTTTGCGTTTATCCGCCAAAAGATTATGGTGGGGCTCGCCAGCCTTCGAGGATTCGCCTATTCTGATAGGCCTACTCGCTTGGGGTGGTTTACTCGCGTTAGGGATGTGACCTGAGAAGCGAAGTCCACCTGAGCGGGCGGCCCCATCCTTCTTGGTTGGCACTCCTGATTTGGAGGGCCTCCCGATATTAGGCGAGTTGCCTTCTCGTTTCTCGCTTCTCGGGCCTGTATGGTAATTCAGGCCGTCGTGTGAAGCGGAGGTCTGGGCTTTTCGCCTGACAAGCGTCTGCCGTCGCTGTTGGCTAGCTCTTCCAGCGAAGAGGGTGTCTGCGCGGGCTGTGGCAGTGTGGCTTGTGCCGGACTGAACTGGTGTCTCTTTTGGGGTGGGTGTTACCGAGGGTCATTTGGCGACCCACTTAGTAGACCCTCCCCCCATACTCTCGGTCTGGGACTTGGCCTTGAGAGACTTTGGGGTGGGTTTCCCCGTCGAGACTCGGGTAGAGCCTTCTGGCGCGGGAGCTTTGACCGTCTGAGGTCGGCTCCTGTGCATGACTCTGTGGCGCTTACGGGACGCTTCGCCACCGGAAGAGGAGGAAGACAAGTACTCTTCGTACTTGGCCTGGTCAAACTCGATCTCTAGGGACTCCACTGTCGTCCCAACAGCAACCTCGTCGAACTGAGCTACCACCATTTCGCTTGAGGAAATAGATTCTCCCACTGTGGTCGCCATCTTCTGTAGGTGTAAATTTCTGATTTTCCTGAAAATGGGGGATTTTGTTTGTATTTATAAGAAAGCTTATTACAAACTAAATCAATCTGAATTACAACAGAAGCAGAGGGAAGGCCCTCTTTGTTTAATCGTGGGGACTTTAAGGTAGCTACAGGATGCTTCGCTCGGTGCTCGTGCCGAGTTTGCCTCCCTTGGATGATTCGACCGAGGTTGTTAGAGAGCTTCAGTACTCAGTAGAAGCTCAAGGTGAAGGAGTTCGTCTCTTCTGGCTCGCCGGCGATCAGGGCTCGGAGCTAGGAGATGGCGCTGTAATGCAAGGGTATGCAGAAAGCCTCTTCCTCTCTTGATTGATCAATCGATCGATCCTCTCCCAAGTGTAGGCGTCAAAAATACTTACAGACATCCAAATAACAATTAAAACAACATGGAAGAACAATTTACATGTCATCAAACAACACATGTTGGCGTGGCAGGACAGAGTGCCGCGGCTAAGGCGCGGCAACCTATGGTGTCGCGGCTAAGGCGCGGCAGCATATAGTGTCGCGGCTAAGGCGCGGCAGCATATAGTGTCGCGGCGTAGGTGCTACAACCTAGGGTTTCGCGGCTCTTTTAAAGGAGTGTTGTGGCAGTTACAAGGCAGTTATACGATGGTTTCTGAAGTCCACGTGGTGACATATCAGAAATAGAACGTGTGCTGACGTGGAGAAGCAGTTGAACCACGTAAAAAAGTGGTTAAAGATCATGGGAGAGCGGTTTTAAGCACGATGGAACGTGCTGGTAACTGCCTCTTCGGCCGCGGCAGCCTATACTGTCGCGCCAATAGCCGCGGCAGTGTAGACTGCCGCGGCCAAAGAGTAACTACTTGGACAGTTATTTCACCCCATGTTCGCTGTGGTGCACTTCTACCCCTATAAATACCCCCCTAAACACGAAGTAAAGAAAAAGGAGCAGATTGGGGCAGAGAGAGACTTAAGCTTTTGGTGAATTTGAGCAAGAGAGAGTCTTCATTCCTCACAAACATCCTCAAGAAGCTTTGGGCGATTCCTAGAGATCTAGCTCTGACTTGATCTTTAGAAGAGTGAACATCTTACATCGATAAGATATTCGCTTTAAATTCTTACTTCGATAAACGAAGGAAGAATCCACAAAACCTTCACGATTCAATTAGAATCTGTGAATCGGTGGTCCACGGGCTAACGCACCCCCAGCACAGGCAAAGATCCCACGCAAGCAGCGATCCAAACAACGATCCTGCGTTTGTTTCTAAAAAGTTATAATTTTTCTTTTGTTGTGTAAAAGAGGTCTTATAAAAAGACTATTTCTTTTGAATTTGTTGTAATCGACCGAAGATATAATGAATTCAACAGCAAAACCAACTTTTGACGAAAACAAACTAGCGACCACAGTGGGAGCTAACGGTCTCGCTACCGAGACCGTCGTGTCGCAGCCGATCAAGATCCCGATTGAATCAACGGTCGAATACGAGTTCGACCAAGCGAAGTTTGAGGAGTATTTGTCATCCTCATCTGCAAAGTCTTCCTCACCTCGTAAATGCAAGAAGATTTCATCTTCGTTGAAGCTTTTTAAATTGTCAAATGCTATGGATGAAGACTCTCGCCCAATTGTTGTTGAGAATTCTACTCGCAACATCTCTGCTCACAATGACTCGTTTCCAGTTAAAGAGTCATTGAATCAAAGCCCGTCGGCGCTGACGAAAAGAGCTCGCCAGAGACAACGTCAACGCCGCGCTCGCCAAATGGCTACGGCCTTGGAACAAACCGATGGAGTTCGTTACTATGCGGACTTAGAATCGAGGAAACATCAAGTGGTTCAGTCGTCTCAACGTCAAACCACTCATGTTTCTGCACAATTTGTGACGGAAGAATGGATTCTTGTCAAAAGGACTCGTTCGACCCTAAAAGAACGTATACAAAAGCGTCGTGCAAACGTTGCTTATGCCCGTGCTCTTTTGCAACAAAGACAAGAAGAGAAGGAGAAAATGGTGTCTAAAAATCACCAAATATCAGCCAAGTGTGGATTCCTAAATCCAAACTTGTACGAAAATCAGGTCTACAGAGACTATCATTCAACCGCGACAGCTTACGTTGCCGCGGCACGTCCTTCAACCGCGACAGCTTATGCTGTCGCGGCGCGTCCTTCAACCGCGACAGCTTACGTTGTCGCGGTACATCTTTCTACCGTGACGATCTCCCCTGCCGCGCACAAAAAGAAGTTTACAAAGCCTTCCCTTTGGCTCCATCGACGTCCGTTCCTGACCCATCTACTGCAGCCACATCTGCTACTTCACCAGTGAAACCAGGGGTCAGTCCTGACTTGTTAAAACCCAAGCCGAGATGTTTCCGCAAGAAGCTTGCTGTTCAAGAGGATGAATTTCCAAAGGTCACTATCAACATGACTTATAAAGGAAAGCCACGTCCAATTAACCCAGATCCTGATTTCTCTCTAAAAGGGAGAGTTGAACAGGATCTTTCTCGAAGAATGTCACGGCTACAACGAAGGGCCAACCGACGTCGGGACTACAGGAAAATACATAAATGTTTGTCTTCAGATGAGGAACTTTCAGACACTTATTCTGCAATTGCTTCGGATGATACAATATCTAGCACGGGGCAAGCCAGAGAAGTGTTCACAATCACTACTGATCAGTTCGCTCAAATACTTCAAGAAGCTCTAGCCAAACAGCGTGAAGAAATTAGAGCTGAAATGAAGACAGAGATGGAGTTGGCTATCCAACAAATGAGAGAACTGATAGCTCAACAGCCCCAAACTCCTAAGTCCAGTCAACAAGCTGAATCCAGCCGCCGCGCTCAGAATGTCATAGATGATAGTGATCCAGAAGTGGATGAAGTCATCTTGACTGATACACCTCCTAATACCAATAACGCTGGGGGTGGTTTAACGGATTCTCCCAGCAATGACATTAGGGGTGGTTCGATGGCGCCTCTTACAGGGGATGATCAAACTCCTTCTCCTCAATGTCCTTCGAATGAAGATGATGATGAGAGAATGAAGGAGCTTGAAAACAAAGTCAATACTTTAATGACGGTTCAAAAGGTGAAGAAGACGGGTATTCCATGTCCCTATCCAAAAGAATGGGATTCAATTCCATACCCGACAAAATTCAATCTGATTAACTTCACACCATTTGAAGGGAAGAGCTCGCCTATTCAGCACTTGATTTATTTCAAGTCTCATTTGGGCATGATATCTGGAAACGAGGCTTTAATGGTCCGGTCATTCGTTGGCACCCTTCGTGGACCCGCCTTCGATTGGTATCGACGTCTCAAACCAGGGAGCATTAACTGCTGGGATGACATGGAAAGTTTGTTCCTCAGCAATTTCTTCGATGATGATACCGAAGTGTCAATCGGAACCCTTTTGGATGAAAAGCAAAATGACGAAGAGTTGGTCGATAATTTTATCAAACGCTTCCGTAACAAGGCAATGAATTGCAGAGATCCTGTCACAGAGGAGTTTATCCTGTAGACATGCCATAACAATCTTTCCATCGATGTATTGGAAGTCCTGGGGGTCGTGCCTTTGACCACTTGGAGAGAGTTAAAAATACGTGGCGAACAAGCTGAACACTTTCTTAAAAGAAAGAAAGTTGAGAGAAGCCAACTGACGACATCTACAACCGCGGTGAATGCGACTCTCGATCAGAAATTCCAAAAAGAATACTCTTTCGAAGATGATGAAGCTCCAACCATCTTAAAATACCTCCTTGCCAACAATAAGATCGAGCTACCACCTATTAAAGATCAAGAAGGTGCTAAGATGATCACGGATCCAAACTACTGTACATACCACAGAAGGGTCCTTCATCCCACCGAGATTTGCTTTGGACTCAAGAACAAGATCCAAGCCTTAATTGACTCTGGCGTTATAACGGCGAAACAAGCCAAATAAAGACGAAATATACTCCATTGGATGCACGAGTATAAACTACTTTTCCACCTAACTCCAGTGGGTGCACGAGTATAAACTGTTTCCCCTCACTCCAAAGAGTATACGAGTATAAACTGCTTCTCGGTCATCCAATTAAATACATCCCGGCTTCACAAAGGAAGCTGGGGGTGGATGATTTATGTAACGGGAAGTTCCTAGATAATCTTATATTCTTAAGGATAACCCGAACATACGACTGATGATAACGTATTCCTCGTTATACCTAGTTTTGCAAAGAAAGCTGGGGGTCGATAATTCATATGACGGGAAGTTCCCGGAAGAATGTTAAACATAATATTTTTAGGGATAACCCGATTATTATGAACAAAATGATAAACACTAAACTTCTATTATGATTTCTGAACATTCTTTTGCTGAGATGAGATTTGATCACTTCATTAGATCGATTTTCCCTCACAAAACTCTCATTGGTGTTTGACGACTCACAGTCTCCCACCACAGAATCACCCCCACCGATCAGATTAATTGATGTTGGGGCCACCAAAATTCTTTCCATTCGAACTTCCGCTATATTCATGCACTCAACACTTTCATGGTTAGAGTCCGGATATAATGCTTAGAATTTTGATCGGTCGATCCTTGACGAATTGTCAAACCCCTTCGTGTTAAGTCTTTATCACTTGACACCGAAAAATCCACCGAGTGATTGGTACGAGTCAGCACTTCCACTGTGACTTGATCGAGTCCACACTCCCGTTATGATTTGTACTCCCACTGCCCCCATTTGGTCAAACCTTTAAACAGTTAGGACCAAAGCCAAAATCCTCTCTCGATTCGTTCCATGAACGAGAGGTCCACAAATCAAACGATCAAACTTTTAAACAGTTAGGATCGTATCAAACCCCCATTTGGTCAAAC
>BQKN01060197.1:0-12663 GCA_022839385.1 Asparagus kiusianus
TTGATCCGAGTCAAGAAGGCTTCGGAATCACTCAAGGCTTCTTGTAGCGCTTTCCGCGTATCTTTCGACAATCGCAGCAACTCGTATAGAGTTATCCGGGCCGGGATGTTGGCCAACTGCGCCATAATGTCGAAGTGTGGTGAAGAGCTCGTATTCCCCGGTTTGTCTCGCCCAATCGGGTGATTGAATCGAGATTGCCTCGGGTTCTGAGCTTCTTGACGTACGGGCTCTTTTCCCTTATCTTTCTGCGGGATTCTCTCCGTAGCTGCTGGCGTTGGGGGAATTGCTGCAATCCCTAGTTCTGCCAGAGTCTTGGAAGGTGGGGTTTTGGTACCCAACTGCCCGGTGGCATCTGGATACTTGAAGTGATATTCGTTCCCGCTTCGGGTTGCAAAAGCTTCCTGCTCGTCTTCAGAAAGCGGGAAGGTCGGGATTTTGTCATCATCCACCCCCGGTATAGCAGAGGCCCCGTAACAGGATTTGCCCTTCCTCTTCGACTTCTTCTTGTTCTTTGTGGAAGAGGTCCCGGCCCATTGTTCATCTGCGATTAAGTCCGGATGAACCCACAAGATCTCGCCATTCGGGGCTGTGTGTGGCACAAGCCCTTTCTGACGCTGCTGGTGCGGATCATCGTTCACCGTCTTCACTGCCGCTTTGATTACCGACTCGTGTTGGAACCAACTCGAGGGAACAGATCCAAAGCTAATGGATACAGTGTTTGCGCCCACCTTCTTTTCCTTGGGCTGCTTCATAGTAATAACCCCAACATCGATTAGGGCCTGAATCTTATCTTTGAGGGCATAGCATACCTTGGTAGGATGGTGTACCGCTCGGTGGAATGCGCAATATTTAGGATCGTTGACCCTCTTGGCATCCTCTTGATCCTGAATCGGCGGCAGCTTGATCTTGTTATTCTCGACCAAATACTTGAAGATACCGGGGATTTCATCCTCTTTGAACGAGTAGACTTTTGGGAACCTCGGCTCCCCAACCTTTTGCTTCTGGGGCTGTTGCTGCCACCTGGGTTGTTGAGGCGCCCTCTGTTGCTGCTGTTGCGGCTGCTGTGGCTGTTGCGGCTGTTGCTGCTGTTGCGGTTGGGCTTGTATTTCAAAGACCTAATTTGCGACCACCGCATTTGCATGCGCCTTCCCTTTACCCTTGGGGGTAAAATTTGTTTGCGGGGCACTATTAGGTATTTGCCCTCTCTCCGCTTTCTTCCTCTTGAGGAATCGTTCAGCTCGCTCTCCCTGCATCTTCAAATCCTTCCAGGTTTTGGACGGCGCCATTCCCATGGCTTCGAGGATGTCGAGCGTGAGGTTGTTGTGGCAAGTCTCAAGAATGAAATCTTCGCTAACCGGATCCCTGCAATTCATAGCCTTGTTCCGGAATCTTTTCACAAAGTTTTCAACCGTCTCGCCGTTCTTTTGTTTTTCATCGAACAGCGTGCCGATTGAGACCTCGGTGTCATCATCAAAGAAATTTGTTAGAAACATGTCCTTCATGTCATCCCAGCCATTGATGCTTCCAGGCTTGAGACGGCGATACCAATCGAAGGCAGCTCCGCGAAGAGTGCCGACGAATGACCGCACCATGAGGGGCTCATTTCCGGAAATAATTCCTAAATAAGACTTGAAATAGATTAAGTGTTGGGTAGGGGAACCCTTCCCATCAAACGGCGTAAAGTTAATTAGATTAAACTTTGCCGGATATGGGATCGATTCCCACTCCCTTGGATATGGGCAGGGTATACCGGATCTTTTTACCTCTTGAGCACTCATCAAGGCATTGATTTTGCTCTCCAGGTCCTTCATCTTCTTGTCCTCACTTGTCTCGGCCTTTGAGTGGCTTCTGGGAGAGATGACGTGGTCCTCTTTGGCATTATCTTCTGCGGGACCACCCCCGTTGTCGGTGTTGACAGGAGAGACATTGATATTATCCGCCTCCCGTTCGCTCTCCTCTGGATTGCGCCGATTTGGTTCTCCTTGATGGACCGTTAGCGCCGCAATCTGTTGGTCGTGCATCTCCCTCATCCGCTGTAGGGTCATTTCCATCTCGAATTTGAAGCTCTCCTTCTGTTTGGCGAGGGCTTCTTCCAGTATTTTGGATACCTGTTCAGCGCTGATCATGAGTGATTCGTATGGTTGGCCCGCACTCGAGGCCGTGTCATCGGATGCCACCGCCGAGCAAGAGTCCGAATCAGCCTCTGACTCTTCTCCTTCTAAGGAAAGCCCAACTGGTACCCTTTGGTAGTTCTTTTGACCGCTGGTTCCGGGCCGCAACCGTGTCATGCACCGGGATATCTCGGCCAGCTGTTCTATGCTGAAGGGTTGTTCTGAATTTCCCCTGCCAGTCATGTTGACCGACACTCTTGAGTATTCGTTCTCTCGGCAGAGCGATTTCTTCTTGTGGAAACGCTTCGGCTTGGAGAGCCTCTCGAACACCGAGATTCTTCTTGGGGGACTGTCACAACAACACTCGGACAGCACCACCTTGATGATGTTAGCACACGGGCAGCGGGGCTCCATATCCTGCATAAATCTTTTTCGGGATTTTCCAATACCCCCAGCCCTGTAGTACAGCTCATCAGCTTGGTAGCTGGAGCAACCTACAGAGTGCTGGTGGGTGTTCCCCGATACAACACGCTCATCCTCGGATGAGTGTGCTTCCCTTTGAGGATGAGATGGTTGGTTAAATTTTTCAAGAGTGGCCCGTTCAGTTTTACGCTTTTGTGAGCGTATGAACTGAACGGGCTCTTTTGTTTCGACTCGCACCTCAATGCGGTCGGTGATAGGGGCTTTCCCTTTGTCAATTTTCTTGGGGGGATTAACTCCACCCCCAGTCTGATCTTTAACTTGGGGACCTTTCAATGGTCCCAGCCGTTCTTTGACGGATATTCTACCTCGGTTCTCCGGTAAGGGACCGAGGCGACCCGACAAAGGAACCTGGGATCTTGAATGATCCCCCTTTTTACCTGGCTCCGTTGATGGTGCCGGTACAGGAGGAGCAGACTCTGGTTTGGCTGAACTTTGGGCGATAATTTTGCCCTTCTTGGTTTGAGGTGTTGGGTTTGTTTTGCGTACCCACACCAGTTTGCTTGTAGACGGTGTTTTGACCACCGTTCCTTGCTGTATCTCTTCCGCCTTCTTTAGGAGGAGCCGGGCATGTGCAAGTAGAGCGCGGCGCTTCTTGATTCGCTCCTCGAGCGTGGAGCGGTTCCTTTTGACTCGGATCCACTCGTTTGCTTCTGATTTGGAGGGGAGGTTGATTGCTTGCCGTTGCTCTTGTCGCTGCCTCGACTTCAGATCCTCTGCATAGCGCACTCCATCTTTCGACTCTTTAGCCCTGGCGAGCTGTTGAGCGAGGCGTTGGCGGCGTCTTTGGATCGCCCTTTTTGATGGAGTTGGAGCAGCATCACCCATTGCCTTTGGTGCTGTTGGATCTACGTTCTTGACCACACTGATCGACGCAAGGCCGTTGTGTGGTGCAAGTGTAGCAGCAGCGACGGCGGGGTCTTGAATTGAGGAGTTGGAGATCCCGCAAGCCCTTTTTGGAGATGAGTTCTTCCTACGCCGGTGCGGAGAGGCAGATCTGGAGGAGGAGGAGGAGAGGTACTCTTCGAACTTCTTCTGATCGAACTCGTATTCGATCTCTTCATTCACCCGGATCTTGAAGGCCGGTTGCGTCACTCCGATCTCGGCAGCGAGGTCGGCGGCTCCCACTGTGGTCGCCAGCTTGTTTCCGGTAAAAGTTGCTGTTTTCATTGCTGTGGTATCTGTTACAACTTCAATCGTTACAACAGAGTTTAAATGAAAACAAAAGATGTTACAACTTTATCGAAAATAAACACGAGATCCCGGTTTGGTTCGGTCTCGCTTGCGTGGGTTGTTGGCCTGTGACGGGGACGTCGATATCCGTGGACCGCCGACTCTTCAAGATCCTTTCCGGTGGAATCCGGCAGAGTTTCGTCTATCCGCGAAGGGATATAGAAACAGAACTTCGTCGATCCGCGTGAGATCTAGAAGTTATAAGCGTATATCTCGGCTAAAACGAGATAATAGCTCTTCTTAGTGTTTACCGCTAATGGGCAGCACTAAGGAAATGGAAGGGGTGAATGAAGGGGACTGATGAAGAGCTCCTTACTCCTCGTTTCGGCAGAGCTTCGCTGCTTCAAAAATCTTCAGACTCTGCTCTCCGGCAGGGCTTCGCCGCTTCGAACAAAGGGGAATCCTTGGCTAAGATAATTCAGCCTTGAATTCAGAGCCTTTGCCTTCAACTCCAAAGAAATCAGCCCCCTTTAATGGAGGGCCAAGGGGGGCTATTTATAGCACTCAAGAGGATAGGGGGGAGGTGTCCACGGCGCGGCCAAAGACACCCCTTGGGGTGTCTCGGTCTGGGCCGAGGTGTCGTCGCTGTCCCGCCGTTGACTCTGCGTTGACTTTTCGTCCGAACTCGGATTTGACTGTTTTCGGATGCGTTGGAATTCAGACGAAGAGCTCTGTTAATCCCGACGGTTGGATTATGAGTGGGATGCTCTGTACGCGATGGGCGTTGGTCCGATTGCAGTGATCGCGGGGTTCCGGTCAGTCCGTGTCCTCGTGATTCAGACATTCTGTCGGCTCACGTAGTCCGTCGGTTGACATCAATCGCTCACCGACGTCGTTTGAATTTCTTGTGAACCGGGTAGTGACGTTCCATTGTCGCTCGTTAACACTGAGCTGTGTACGGGGACCTATCGGCAATTTTTGATGCCTACAATCTTGAGCATTAGCCTTTGAGATCTGAAATTTCAGAGAGGAGCGGCGAAGCCCTGCTGGAGCGAGGAGTCGGAGTATTCAAGCGAGCGGCGAAGCCCTGCCGGATCAAGGATTCTCCTTCACCCCCTTCTCTTTTCCCTTAGTGTTGCCCTATAGCGGTGATACTAAGAAGAGCGAATATCTCAATCATCTGAGATAGGAGCTGTTGGTTTCTACATCCCCTTGAGGATAAACGAAACTCTGCCGGATTCTTCCGGAAAAGGATCTTGATCGACCGGCGGTCCATGGATATCGACATCCCCGTCACAGGCCAAAGTCCCACGCAAGCAAGCACCGATAAACGGGACTTGCGTTTATTTTCGAGAGGGTTGTAATCTTAATTTCTTTGTTATTTGATTCATTGTAACGACTGAAGTTTTAATGGAATCAGTAATGAAGGCAACTTTCGACGAAAACAAGCTGGCGACCACAGTGGGAGCCAACGATCTCGCCGCCGAGATCGTCGTGACGCAACCGGCCTTCAAGATCCGGGTGAACGAAGAGATCGAATACGAGTTCGATCAGAAGAAGTATGAAGAGTACCTCTCATCCTCCTCCTCCAGATCCGCCTCCCCGAACCGGCGCAAGAAGACGTCCTCTTCCAAGAATGTTCGTGGGACGTCCAGCTCCAAGACCCAAGAGCCCGTTGCCGCCGCTGCCTTTGCACCACGCAACAACCCCGAGCCGTTCAACGTGGTCAAAGCAGCAAACCCAGCTCGCCCATCAACCTCAAAGGCGATGGATAATGCAACTCCAGCCCCGTCAAATAGGGCGCTCCAGAGACGTCGTCAACGCCTCGCCCAACAACTCGCCAAGGCCAAGGAGTCAAAAGATGGAGTGCGATATGCAGAGGACTTGAAGTCGAGGCAGCGACAAGAACAACGGCAAGCAATCAACCTCCCCTCCAAAACAGAAACGAACGAATGGGTTCGTGTGAAGAAGAACCGCTCTACTCTTGAGGAGCGCATCAGGAAGCGTAAGGCATTGCTTGCGCATGCCCGAGCCCTGCTGCAAAAGAAGGAGGGAATACAGAAAGAGGAGGTGGCCAAAGGGCCATCCACAAGCAAATGGGTGTGGTTGCCAAAGCCGAAACCAACGCCTCAAACACAAAAGGGTGGAGTTGCTGCCCGAGTTCTGCCAACACCAGCACCTTCAACCAAGATGGGTGGAGTCATCACCCGAAATTCATCCAAATCAAAGCCTGTTCCTCCGGCACCCTCAACGGAGCAAGGTAAAAACGGGGATCATTTAAGATCCCAAGTTCCTTTGATGGGTCGCCTCGGTCCTTTACCAGAGAACCAAGGAAGAGTACCTGTCAAAGAACGATTGGGACCATTGAAAGGTCCCCAAGTTGCAAATCACACCAGGGGTAGTATTAATCTCCCCAAGAAAGATGACAAAGGGAAATCCCCTATCACCGACCGCATTGGTTTGCGAGTCGAAATACAAGAGCCCGTTCATTTTCTACGCTCACAAAAGCGTAAAATTGAACGGGCCACTATTGATAAATCTAACCAAGTGTTGCATTCCCGAAGGGAGGCGCACTCATCTGAGGATGAGAGTGCTATATCGGGGAACACATACCAACATTCTGTAGGTTGCTCCAGCTACAAAGCTGATGAGTTGTACTACAGAGCTGGGGGTATGGAAAAACCCCGAAAAAGATGTATGCAGGACATGGAGCCCCGCTGCCCGTGTGCAAGTATCATTAAGGCGGTGCTATCCGAGTGCTGTTGTAACAGTCCTCCAAGAAGAATCTCAGTGTTCGAAAGACTCTCCAAGCCGAGGCGTTTCCACAAGAAGAAACTGCCCCGCCGGGAGGTCGAGTATCCAAGGGTGTCGGTTAACATGACCGGCAAGGGAAATTCAACGCAACCCATCAGCATAGAACAGCTTGCTGAGATATCCCGGTGCATGACACGGTTGCGGCCCGGAACCAGCGGCCAAAAGAACTACCAAAGGGTACCGATTAGGCTCTCCTTGGAAGAAGAAGAGTCAGAGGCTGATTCGGACTCTTGCTCAGCGGTGGCATCCGATGACACGGCCTCGAGTGCGGGCCAACCTTACGAATCGCTCATGATCAGTGCTGAACAAGTATCCAAAATACTTGAAGAAGCCCTAGCCAAGCAGAAGGAGAGCTTCAAATTTGAAATGGAGATGACCCTGCAGCGGATGAGGGAGATGCACGACCAACAGATTGCGGCACTGACAGTCCACCAAGGAGAGCCAAATCGACGCAATCCAGAAGAGAATGAACGGGAGGCGGATAATATCAATATCCCTCCTGTCAACACCGACAATGGGGGTGGTCCCGCGGAAGATAACGCGAAAGAGGACCACGTCACCTCTCCCAGGAGCCATTCAAAGGCCGAGACGAGCGATGATAAGAAGATGAAGGACCTGGAGAGCAAAATCAACGCCTTGATAAGTGCTCAAGAGGTAAAAAGATCCGGTATACCCTGCCCATATCCAAGGGAGTGGGAATCGATCCCATATCCGGCAAAGTTTAATCTAATTAACTTTACGCCGTTTGATGGGAAGGGTTCCCCTACCCAACACTTAATCTATTTCAAGTCTCATTTAGGAATTATTTCCGGAAATGAGCCCCTCATGGTGCGGTCATTCGTCGGCACTCTTCGCGGAGCTGCCTTCGATTGGTATCGCCGTCTCAAGCCCGGAAGTATCAACGGCTGGGATGACATGGAGGACATGTTCTAAACCAATTTCTTTGATGATGACACCGAGGTTTCAATCGGCACGCTGTTCGATGAAAAGCAAAAGAATGGCGAGACGGTTGAAAACTTCGTGAAGAGGTTCCGGAACAAGGCTATGAATTGCAGGGATCCGGTTAGCGAAGATTTCATTCTTGAGACTTGCCACAACAACCTCACGCTCGACATCCTCGAGGCCATGGGAATGGCACCGCCGAAGACCTGGAAGGACCTTAAGGAACGCGGAGAAAGAGCCGAGCGATTCCTCAAAAGGAAAAAGGTTGAAAGGGGCCAAATACCAAACAATGTCCCACAACAGAGGAACTTTACCCCTAAGGGTAAGGGGAAAGCACAAGCAAATGCGGTAGATGCGAATCAAGTGTTTGAGGTACAAGCACAGCCGCAGTAGCCGCAACAGCAGCAACAGAGGGCGCCTCAACAACCCAGGTGGCAGCAACAGCCCCAGAAACAAAAGGTTGGGGAGCCGAGGTTCCCAAAAGTCTACTCATTCAAAGAGGATGAAATCCCGGGTATTTTCAAATACCTCGTGGAGAACAACAAGATCAAGCTGCCGCCAATTCAGGATCAGGAAGATGCCAAGAGGGTCAACGATCCAAAATATTGCGCATTCCACAGAGCAGTGCACCATCCTACCAAGGTGTGCTACGCTCTCAAAGATAAGATTCAGGCCCTAATCGATGTTGGGGTTATTACTATGAAGCAGCCCAAAGAGAAGAAGGTGGGCGCAAATACCGTGTCCATTAGCTTTGGATCTGTTCCCTCGAGTTGGTTCCAACACGAGTCGGTGATCAAAGCGGCGGTGAAGACGGTGAACGATGATCCGCACCAACAGCGTCAGAAAGGGCTTGTGCCACACACAGCCCCAAATGGCGAGATCTTGTGGGTTCATCCGGACTTGATCGGAGATGAACAATGGGCCACGAACTCTTCCACCAAGAACAAGAAGAAGTCGAAGAGGAAGGGCAAATCATGCTACGGTGCCTCTGCTATACCGGGAGTGGATGATGACAAAATTCCGACCTTCCCGCTTTCTGAAGATGAGCAGGAAGCTTTTGTAACCCGAAGCGGGAACGAATATCATTTCAAGTTTCCGGAGGCTACCGAGCAGTTGGGTACCAAAACCCCACCTTCCAAGACGCTGTTAGAACTGGGAATTTCAGCAATTCCCCCAACACCTGCAGTGGCTACAGAGAGAATCCCGCAGAAGGATAAAGGAAAAGAGCCTGTACGTCAAGAAGCTCAGAACCCGAGGCCATCTCGATTCAATCACCCGATTGGGCGAGACAAACCAGGGAATACAAGCTCTCAGCCCCATTTCGACATTATGGCGCAATTGGCCAACATCCCGGCTCGCATAACCCTGTACGAGTTGCTGCGATTGTCGAAGGATACACGGAAAGCACTACAAGAAGCCTTGAGTGATTCCGAAGCCTTCTTGACTCGGATCAAACCATCTTCCGAAGAACCGGAGTCATCAGTCCAACAATGCAATCTGGCGGCACATCACTTCCCCTGCATCTCTTTCACCAAGGAAGATATGCAGACGAAGAACTCAAATCATGATAGGCCCCTGTATTTCACCGGGCATATTAGCTCCAGCGTTGTCAACCGGATCCAAGTTGATCCGGGTTCCGCTGTTAGCATCATGCCATTCCGATTGATGCATCATCTCGGAATCCCGACTAGCAAATTAGCGTCCACTGGCACGACGATTTACGGATTCAACACCAGCGGGTCCAAACCCTTGGGGAAGATCCGAATCAAATGCCAGATTGGGGATTTGAAGTCGGAGGTTACATGCTATGTGATTGACGCGGAAACTTCCTATAATTTACTGTTGAGTCGACCTTGAATCCACGGTAACCTTATAGTCCCGTCAACTCTACATCAGTGCTTTAAATATGTGGGCACAGATAATAAAGTCAAGACGGTGGTCGTGGATAAGCAACCGTTCAAGGGATTGGAGAATTACTTCACCGATTCCCTTTTATACGGCGCTGAATCCGATACTGAACCATCGGCCCAAGGAACGGACAGCGGAGATGAAGCTGATACCGAACCAGGGCTTGATTACGATGGCGGTTTTGTTTTAAACGACATTGTACCCATTGTAATCAATCTTGACGATGATGAATCATCGGAAGATAGTTGTAATTGGCAACTTGCCGAAGAACTATCAATAAACGATGATTTAGAGTACTCGACGGGTCTCGATGATATCACTAACGAACTCTATGCTAACCCTGATTTGTGTATGCCTCTTCAGTCATTTTGTTTGACGAAGAAGCAGGTACACGACCCTTGCGGAACAACGCTCATCATCCCCGCAGGGATTGGGGGTGGAAAGGAGGTCATCTACGGCAAAGGAAGAGCATCTCCGATACCCGACCACTTCATGGAAGAGGAAGACGACGATGATAAACCGGCCCGTCATCTGTCCAAATACGATGCGAAAGCGCGCAACATGATGGAAAGGCACGGGTATGACTTCAAGATCGGAGAGGGTCTTTTCTTTGGTCGAGGTCCACGGGTTCCACCCCGGATGGCCTATGTACCAAAGGGAAAGCCCGATGATTATTATCGCCACAAAAGAGGTCTAGGCTATGTCTCATCAGATGATGAATGTGGCTGGCAAATCATCGACCAAATTGCTAACAAGACTAGGAAGGGATATTCTTCCGACTCTTCGGGTTGGGATTCCGACGCTAGTCTTGGTGAGGTGTTTAAGAAGCTAATGTCGAACATGACTACAGTTGACCCAGCGACAATAGAAGAAGATGATGAGATGCCAACATGGGAAGACCCGTGGGTTCATCACTTAAGCATGCAGTACGGTGATAGGTTCGAGCAAAGAGAGCCTCCCACTGAAGACCAAGTAGTCCAGGTGAATATGGGAACCGAGGAAAATCCAAAGCCGATATTCATTAGCGACAGTCTCCTACCTGAGGAGAAGGAGGAGTTGATTTCCCTTATCCGGGAGTACATCGACGTGTTCGCCTGGAATTATGAAGACATGCCAGGTCTCGATCCGAATGTAGCGGTACATCGCCGGAGGTCAAACCAGTCAAACAACAACAACGACGGTTTCGTCCGCAAATGATGGAAGCAATCGAAGCTGAAGTCAAAAAGCTCATCGATTCGGGTTTTATCCGAGAGGAGCAACATCCCGAATGGCTTGCCAATATTGTTCCGGTCCTGAAGAAGAACGGGAAGATCCGGATATGCATTGACTTCAGGGACCTCAATGCTGCTTGCCCAAAAGACGACTTCCCTCTCCCCATCACGGATGTTATCATTGACAACACGTGTGGGTTTGAGAGGATGTCCTTCATGGATGGTTTCTCTGGTTACAACCAGATAAAGATGCATCCAGATGATGAGAAGCACACTGCATTCAGAACGCCTCTCGGTGTCTTCTGCTACACAGTCATGCCCTTCGGCTTAAAGAATGCAGGTGCTACATATCAGCGAGCCATGTCGAAGATCTTTCAGGAACATCTCCGAAAGACGGTCGAATGCTACGTGGACGATTTGGTCGTGAAAAGTCGTGATAAGAAAGATCACATCAAAGACTTGAAGACCATGTTCGACTTGATGCGGGCCCATCAGTTGAAGATGAACCCTACCAAGTCTTTCCTCGGAATGTCCAGTGGCAAATTCCTGGGGTTCGTCGTCACCACCAAAGGTATTCACATTGATCCGGATAAAGTGAAGGCGATCAATGAATTGCAACCCCCGAGGAACCTCAAGGAGCTCAGAGGACTGCAAGGGCGATTGGCTTATATCCGTCGGTTTATCTCGAACCTCTCGGGGAAGTGCCAACCGTTCTCCAGGCTCACAAAGAAGGGCGTGTCATTCGTATGGGACGATGCCTGTCAAAAGGCGTTCGAGAGTATTAAAGAATATCTCTCGAAACCTCCCGTACTCGTTGCACCAAAATCGGGCAAACCGTTCTTGATTTATGTCAAGGCGACGAGCCATTCATTAAGTGCATTGTTTGCACAAGATGACGATAACGGTCACGAGCAGGCGGTGTATTATTTAAGCCGAACTATGGTGGGCGCGGAATCTCGATATCCTATGATTGAGAGAGAATGCCTGGCTCTAGTGTTCGCCATCCAAAAGATGCGGCATTACTTGGTCGGACAGACCATATATGTCATCTCCAAAGTTAACCCGGTCCGAGTGTTCATGACTCAACCGGCTTTCATGAGCTGGCGATTAGCAAAATGGGCTTTACTCTTGTCCCAGTACGATCTGCACTTCAAACAGCAGAAGTCAGTAAAAGGACAAGCCATCTGCGATCTCCTGGCATCTAATCCAACTACGGACGCCGCCGAGATATACGACGACTTACCTGATGAAACCCACGAAGTCAACGCAACTTCGCACCAACAAGTGTGGCGTTTGTACTTCGACGGCGCTTCACGAGCAGCTAATGCCGCAAGTACTCCTGGGTGTTCTAAGGTCTCCTCCGGAGTTGGAGTTGTCTTAGTTTCTCCAGGAAAACATGTGATGCCTCGAGCCTACTCATTAACCGAGCCGTGCTCGAATAACGTAGCAGAGTATAACGCACTGATTATAGGACTCAACTTCGCCAAAGAGCTGGGGGTTGAGTATCTCGAAGCTTTCGGTGATTCTCAACTGATAGTCAAACAAGTCCAAGGGGAATAAGAAGTCCGAAGTCAGGATTTAATTCCTTATCACAAGATGGCAGTGGAGCTAGCGGAGTCGTTTGAAGGATTCTTCATCGAGCACGTTTCGCGGTTGCAGAACACCTACACAGATGCGTTAGCAGCTTTAGCTGTATCCCTGGCACAGCCACCAGGGACAGAACAATTTGTCACGGTAGGAACTCACCAACTCTTAGTGCCGCTTCATGATGAAGACGACGAGGAAGAAGAGGTTCAGGAGGCGCACACAACTCAGGCTGAGTTTGAGCCCCGGGATTGGCGCTTCCCCATCATCGACTACGTCCTACATGGAATCTTGCCAGAAGACGTGAAGGAGAGAGAGTCAATCAGACGAAGAGCTCCGAGATTCTACTATAATACGGAGAATCGAACGCTATACCGCAGGGGGTATGATGGCATGCTGGCACGTTGCCTATCAACCAAAGAAGCTGAAGAAGTGCTTAA
>BQKN01060202.1:0-15799 GCA_022839385.1 Asparagus kiusianus
AGCTCTCCCACTAACCAGGTTATAGCCTAGATAAGGGCTAAATTATGTTTGGCAAAAATAAAGCCCAAATTTATTTTATTAGTTTAAATTGTCATGGAGGAAGGTGATCCGAAACTAATTGGTATAGGCCAAAATCATTTAGGGGGGTGGGGGTGGGGGTGGGGGGTAGGGGTGGGGGTTTGCTCAACTGACCCGTAGGGGAGGGCACATAAATCATATTTTTTCCATTTAGTTATGTTAAGAGCAAGTTCCTCCATCAAATTAAATATTACTATATCCTTCTTACTTGATTCCTATCAAGTTCTCTTAGGTATGCATATAGTCATTCTTACCCCTATTAATTATGATCTTATCAATTCTCTTGATGCGTGCATTTAGCGGTCTTCGTTACACAATGACCATACCTTTAATTTAAGGAACTATTAAAGAAAGAACTTATTTAGCAAGAAAAGAACTCCCATCTACTATAGTTTATGATCATATTTCAGTGGCAAGAAGTGCAACTAAACATGTCGAGAAAAGTCTAATAACCGTAGAAGAAGACACTCTTTCAAACACCACCTGACAGGATTGATTGTTGTTTTGACTTCAAAAAACCAGGGAGAGGTTCAAGATATTAACATCGAGGGACACTAAAATGAATCTCATATTATGCGCAGCAGAACTCGAAACACACGAAAGAGCACGAACAAGAACGAGATAGATCACAACCAACAAGTAAAACATAATCACCATAGCAAGACAAACAAATTTTACGTGGTTCGGCAAGTTGCCTATGTCCACCAGGCAAAAAGGGAGTGTTTTTACTATTAGAGATAAAGAGAATACAAATGGGGTTTACAATCTCAACAAAATCCCTCGAACAAAGCTCTCAAAATCTCTAACAAATTCTCCCTCAAAGGATGCACAATCCTCTCTCAAAAGCTGCCAGAATTTAGCCTCGGTCGACGGCCAGAACGCTAAAATCTCACAAAATCAATTACAGGGTTTTGGTCGACCGAACTTAGTCTATTAGTTGACCAGACAAGGTTCGCGGTCGACCGACATAACTTCTCAGTCAACCGGTCGGAAAATCAGAAAACCACCCTGTAGTGTGCACGTTTTCGATCAACCAGACCTAGGCTTCGGTCGACCAGACTGCACAAAAAATGTTTCCTGCTTCGTTTTTTTCCTGAACTTTTTCGCCGTTTCTACAAATCTCCACCACGGTGAAGTTTTCCAAAAACAGAGCTGACACCAAAAACAACTAAATGTCCCACTTGTTATGTCCAGTACGAAGTAAAAATAATCCACGACAACAGACTCAATCCATAACAAGTCGGGAACCCAAACGAGAGCTTAAACAATCTCTCCCCCATCAATGTCAACTATTTTAACCGACTGTATCAAAAAATAACTGCCTACGTATCCTCTTGCCCAAGAAAACAAGTCTCATGTAGTTCACCCAAATGGCCTCCAAAGGCCCTCAATAACAAAAAATGTTTAATAATTCCAACCAATTACCAAACTTTACACCCGAGACAACTTTGCTCAACATATCTGCAAGGTTGTCCTTTGTGTGGATCTTCTCCAATATGACATCTCCATTATCCAATACATCTCAAACAAAGTGGAATCTGACATCAATGTGCTTCGTGCATGCATGATAAACCTAGTTCTTTGCTAAATAGATAGCTGATATGCTATCACAATATACCCGAATGGTCTCCTGTATAATCCCCAAGTTATCCAACAATCCATGCAACCATAAAGCCTCCTTCACAGCTTTAGTCATTGTCATATACTCTGTCTCCATAGTAGAGAGAGCCACTATAGACTGAAGTGTACATCTTTAACACACCGGTGCTCCTACCAATGTAAATACATATCCTGAAGTAGACCAACGCTTGTCAAGATCCCCCGCATAATCAGAATCCACATATCCAATACAATCCTGCCCAATCTTCTCATTCTTTTGAAATATCAAACCAACATCTACGGTACCTTTGATATACTATAGAATCCACTTCACGGCCTCCTAATGATCCTTCCTGGGATCATGCATGTACCTAGACACCATGCTCACAGCCTATGATAAATCTGGCCTCGTACACACCATCGCATACATTAAGCTACCCACCGCATTAACATATGGAATCTTTGACATGTACTCTCTATCCTCAACTGAAACAGGTGATATCTTAGGTGAAAGCTTGAAGTGGGGAGCCAATGGAGTGTTCACTGCCTTAGCATTACCATCAAAGCTGAATTTCTTCAATATTTTCTTTAAGTAGCTCCTCTGTGTAAGCTTCAATCTACCATTTATCCTATCTCTCTTGATCTCCATACCTAATATCTTCTTAGCTTCTCTAAGATCCTTCATCTCAAACTCGGATGACAGCTCCTTTTTCAACTTTCGAATAGCCAAAGAATTTATGGAAGCAATAAATATATCATCAACGTATAACAACAAATAAATATATTCACCATCTTGTAGCTTGTGCATGTAGACACATGGATCATATGGACTCCTTGTGTATCCTTTGCCAATCATAAAGCTATCGGATCTCTTGTACCATTGTCGCGGCGATTACTTCAATCCATAAAGAGATTTCTTCAGCTTGCACACTAAATCCTCCTTTCCTGCAGCTTTAAACCTCATGGGTTGTGTCATGTAGATCTCCTTTTCTAAGTCTCCATGTAAAAAGATTGTTTTAACATCCATCTGGACCAAATCCAAATCTAACTGTGCCACCAATACAAAAAAGAATCCTAATCGACGAATGCTTTACAACAGGTGAGAATACCTCGTTATAATCAATGCTCTCAACCTGGGCATACCCCTTGGTAACGAATCTGGCTTTGTACGAAATGTCTCTAGTAGAAGATCCCTCTTTCTTATACCTACTTGCATCCAATATCCTTCTTTTCCTTAGGTAGCTTTATAAGTTCCCAAGTGTTGTTCTTCTGAAAAGAGTGCATCTCCTCCTCTATAGCTTCCCTCCACCTGATCGAATCAGAGCTAGACTCTGCCTCCCTATATGTAGAAGGAACCAAATCATCAACAACCTTCACTGATAAAGCATATGCAACCAACACATCATTGTATCTAGCTGGTCGATGAATCACCCTTCTAGGTCTATTTGCTGCAATCTACTCTTGAACATGACCCTGCTCCTGAGTCTCACCATCCATTGTATCCTCTAAATATCCGTCTGTCATCCCATCTCCTTCCAGTATCACCTCTATAGGAGCCTTAATGGATATAATACTATCTGGAGTTGGTGGAGTCACATCATTCTCCACCTGTTGTGATATCCTACTAATATGGTCTTCTTCCACCTGCTAAGGGACTTGAGGCATCATCATGTACACCTCATCAAACGTGATATCTCTGCTAATGACTATCTTCTTGTCATGTGGATCCCACAATTTAAAGCCTTTAACTCCTTCTCTAAAGCCCATAAAGACTGCTTTCCTCATCCTCGGATTTAATTTTCAATCATTGACATGATAATAAATTGGACACCCGAATATCCAAAGTAACTCATAGTCACTAGCCACCGAACCAGACCAAAGCTTCATAGGAGTCTACCCATGTATCACAATGCATGACAACCTATTCACGAGATGGCTCGCATAAACCAAAGCCTCGGCCCAAAAGGATCTCGACAATCCACTCTGTGACATCATATATCGCACCTTCTTCAGCAAGGTACGGTTCAATCTCTCAGCCACCCCATTTTGTTACGATGTCTCTCGAACTGTGAAGTGTTGCCTAATGCCATGATCTTGGTAAAACTATAGAAATGGATCACTCTTATACTCTCTACCATTATCTGAACGAAGTGTTCTCACTTTTCTACTTGTCTACAACTCTACTTTCTTCTTCCACTTCACAAAATATCTAGGACCTTATATTTATGCTTCATGGTATATACCCAATTTATCCTAGAATAGTCATCAATGAAAGTGACCAAATAGTTAGCCCCACGAAGTGATGTGTGCTTGGAAGGGCTCCAAATATCTGTGTGAATATAATCAAAAATACCTTGGGTGTTATGAATTGTTATGCCAAACTTTAGTTTAGTCTTCTTCCCAAGTATACAATGCTCACACATCTCCATCTTACAGGTCTTTGCATATTTCAATAGCCCCTATTTCCCTAATGTCTACAGGGACTTATCACCAGTGTGTCCTAATCTCATGTGCTATAAGCTGGTAGTATCATCCTCTGTAGTGATAGAAGCTACCAGACCCTTTGTAACTGTCTTGCTATTCAAGTAGTATAGGTTTTTTCCCCTGACATCTCGCATCACCACCATAGACCTTTTTGTAATCTTCAAAGCAGCATTCTCTAAAATCACCCGATAACCTGTTGCCTCCAAAGTTCTAAGAAAAATGATATTCTTCGTCAACTGTGGAACAAACCTCACTTCATTCAGCTCCCTAGTCACCCCGTCATATATCCTGGTTCGGACTGTACTAATACCACTAATAGGGCATACATGATTGTAGGCTTTCTAAAAATCACTGCACATAGTTGATTCCCATTAAACACCAATGATGGAAGTTATAATTTGACAGCTTTCAGAAGACTATAATATAAAGACTTTCACGTGGATCGATGAAGGTTATAATCTGACGACCTTTGTAATAACTGATGAAAGCTCTAATCAACACCCTTCACAATCAATATCGGGAGTTACAATCTGACGACTCTCACATTTTTAAGGAGCCAAGACGAAGGTTACAATATGATTATCTTTACAATGCTCTAGCAAAAGATATTACAAATCGACGATCTCTTCAAACCAAAACGCAGATATCTCTCAAACCGTAAGAAATTTGGCAAAACTGACGGAACAAACCGAACCCTATGGGTTTGGTTTGGTCGGATCCATCTTGTCGAGATAGCTAATTTTCATATATAATTCGTCCAATTCTAACTTACGGTTTGAAAGTTATGACATGTTCTTCACAGAAAGTTATGTTCTGAAGTCCGTCTGCAAGACTAGACTTAGCTTGAACATTGGACTTAGCCTGAAGCTCGCCAAGCCCGCCTAAAGCTTGCCTCTGCATTACAGAATCAAAAACGCATAGTTCGTGGACTTAAAATGCAGAGTTTAATTCTACATCCAACGACAAAAACGCACAGTTCATGCGGAGCCCAACTCTGCATCCCAGGTCCAAAAACGCACAGTTCACGCAGAGTTCAACTCTGCGTCCAACGACAAAACGCACAGTTCATGCAGAGCCCAACTCTACGTCCCAGGTCTAAAAACGCACAGTTCATGCGGAGCCTAACTCTGCGCCCCAGGTCTAAAACGCACAATTCATGCGGAGCCCAACTCTGCATCCCAGGTCCAAAAACGCACAGTTCATACAGAACCCAACTCTGCGTCCCAGGTTCAAAACGCAGAGTTCATCTCTGCGCAGCACGACCTATGCGTGTTCAGCCTAAAACAGGCCTAACTCTGCATTTCAGGTCTAAAACGCAGAGTTCAGGCCAGAACGCTGTTTTTAGCATTTGACTCGTTCAAACACAATTTGAACGGTTCCAGAACCGTTTTCTTCCCATGATTTGAGGGGATCACTACCCTATCATGGAGAGATTTATGGGGGGCAGTTACACCATATTAAACCCTCATTAAGGAGATATTTAAGGGGGCGGTTACACCCATAAATCCCCTATAAATAGTAGGAAACTCAACTGAGTTGGGCTGGCTTTTTAGATCTTAGACTTGGCAGCGAAGAGGAGATCTTCGGCTTAGCAGCGAGGGAAAGATCGACGTTCATCCTTCAGCAACGTTCGACAAAACAGAGCTTTCATCCTTGGCTTATAAATCGATTTCGGTTAAATCAACTCTTTCATAGAGTTTCAAACTCGTTCAGAGTTATCAACTCGTCCAGAGTTCTAACACTTGCTTAGCAAGTTCTCCACGGCGTCAAATCGTGAGGAGGAGATATCATTCCAGTGAATCAATACGTTCGGATCGTCAACAGAGAGCAAACTCAACGCGAGCATTTGAGGGAGGCACTCCATCGCCACCGTGAAGAACCCATACTTAAAAAAGGGGAGGATTTGCATCAATTCTCTTCTCTTTTGTAATCAGGAATTCAATTGTAAATGAGAGTTGAGGGAATTGTAAACATTGTTTTTCTAAGCAGTTAGAGAGAATAAAATCAAACACAGTTCTTTCACTTTCATTTCACAAATTTTTCCACAAACAATGATCATTACTCATAAGCACGACATCCTCTCTTTTCAACTCCTCAAAGCTGGAGAACTAATCCCTCCTAGGGCAAATATGATATGTAGCTTTTAAATCTAACATCCACTCCGTAGAGTCGGCATAGAAAACTGACAGTAGTGCAGAGCAAGAGTAGCCCGAAGAATCCAAATCTGAATTATCACCAACAGCCTTAGCAACATTCACTTCTGAAGTTAGTACAGGTTTCCCCTTATTCTTTCCGGATTTGTCCTTCAACTTTGAGCAGTCGATCTTCCAATGTCCCTCTTCTTTACAAAAACGACATTGATTCCTACCAACATTCTTATAACCACCTCTATTCTTTGATTTTGAGCAGTTAACTTGGCGGCGGTTTGGACTACGACCTCTAACTGCTAATGCATCTCCTGATACCTTCTCGGAGGGTTCGCCATCATTCTTCCTCAACTCATAATTCACTAACACCGAGATCACCTCATTGTAGCTAACAATAGTTCTTCCATTGATCATAGTGAGAACGAATATACCATAATCATCCTCCGACAATGAACACAATAGTAGCATCGCCTTGTCTTCATCCTCAACCATGATATCCACATTGACTATATCTGAAAGTAACTTTGTGAAGTTGTTGACATGCTCCCTAATGGAAACTCCCCTCTTCATCTTGAACTGGTAAAACCTCTTCTTCAAGTGAAGCTGATTCTCAATGCTCTCAGTAAGATACTTTTTATTAAGCGTTTCCCACAATCTCTTCGCCAACGTCTCATTCATCACATCATAAATAAGATCCAGCGTTAAACATGACCGAATAACTCCACAAGCCCTACTGTTTATTTTCTTCCAAACCTTATCCTCCATATCAGTGGGTTTCTTTTATAACTCAAGAGTCTCCTTCAGATTTTGTGCATCCAACGCATCCATCATCTGACATCTCCATAAACCAAAATTGATCTTGTCGTTAAAATTCAGAACATCAATCTTCATATTATTGATACTCAGACTCTGTATTGCCTTCGTAAGAGACAAACCTGATGTGCTTGCTTCTCCCATGTTGTCGATCTAACTTTTTAAATAGGAATCCTTCAGCGAATCCTTCGAACAAGCCCCAATCCAAACCTGGAGCTCTGATATCACTTGTTGTGTGCAGCGGAGCGCGAATTACACCAACAAGGACGAGAAAGATCGCAACCAAACACAAGCACAAATCACAATCACAGCAAGATAACAAATTTAACGTGGCTCGACAAGTTTTCTACGTCCACGAGGCAAAGAGGGGGAGTTCTTACTATTAGAAATCAAGAGAATACAAATAGGGTTACAAAACTCACCAATAAACCCTAGAACAAAGCTCTCTAGATCTCTCGCAAATTCTCCCACAATTGATGCACTATTCTCTCTAAAAAACTACTCAAAAACGTCCTTGCTTCACCCTAATTAATCATGTTTAGTATTTTATACAAACAGCAAACAAAATGGGTCAAAAAATCAAAACCCAGCTTAGATCTGCTATGTAGTCGACCGTCACGATCATCGCGGTCGACTGCAAGGAAACGATAGAAACAAAAAATCCTACAGGGTTTGGCCGGTCGACCGGACCTGATACTGCGGTCAACCACAAAAAGTCAAGAGACCTCACAGATTACATGCTCATTTCCGATCGACTGCAGCTGATCTCGCGGTCGACCAGCAATCCTCCAGCCTATTTTTTGATTTGTTTCTTCAACTACTCACCACTTCTACATGGGGGATATTATTTGACAAACTAGAACCTGCTTACACGTTTGAGATCCTTGTTCATGAATTGTATAATGGCTTTCCATCACTTTATGGATAGTGTAAAGCTTAAGTAGGACATACCGACATACTTCAGACATCGAAACATACCAAGTATGAGCTGAAGGAAGGTGGTCAAAGCTTCGGCGGGCTTTATAGATCTGAAACCTCTGTGAGCCAAATCTTCCTTGAAGTGTGCTAAAACCTTCCAAAGGAACCTGAAAGTTTGAAGCAATTTAAATGAATCAAACTAAGCAGGAAAATTACATCACAGCAAACAAAAAAGATAAACTGTTAGCCTATTGGTGAAGTACATGCTCAGAAACAAATGTCTAAATCCATAATCACAATGTAGTGATGACTACACTATTAACCACGTGATGACTACACTACTGATGTTTCCACGTGATTGTACATATAGAATCTCGGCAACAACAGCTTGGGGTGAATGGCCGTAGTGGAAAGGATACACTCTCTTCTAAAATTTCTCTCAGCCGTACAGTTTTTATTGTATTTAGGAAAATGATTTATTGCATGACTATGCTTACACCTGCATGATGCTAAGTTCTGATATGAGGATGCATTACAAGCCTTTCCCATCACTACATCACCGTAATATAGTTCCTACCTCTTATAAGGAAGTGGCAAGTGCGAAGAACATGTGACAAGATTTTCAATCAGTGGCCACAGAAGGATAAGGGCCTTTGGCATTAAAAGATCTTCACATTGTGATCTTGATGTTTTATAAGTAAGAATAATTCATTTTGCTGTATCATTTTGTCTGTTTGATAAATTTACATTACAGATTTAGGCACTAAATGTTTTTTCCTTGCAGTTCTGTGCATAAGCAACTTCTTAGTCGTTATAAAGAACCACCCTCAATGTTCGGTTTTAAGACAAAGTAAAGGTATTGTTGGAACAAACTCTTATTTCATACTAACATAAGAAACTACATGTTTTCTATGTAATGAGTTTTGTCAACAAAAAGACCGTCTGCTTCTCTGCCAATTCTTTGCGCTGACATAATACTTTTATGAAGCCGTTGGTCCTTGGAGAAGTTTGTTGTTATCTTCTCCATGTGATAACCATATGAGGTGCTATATGATTGCTCTATGGTCGCTCCATGCATGGTTGGTTTTTAGTTTTACTTTTGCCATCCTTTTGAACCTTTTCTTTTGAAGTAAAAGGAAGACTATGGCAATGTGTTTCCAGTACAGATATCCTGTGGAGACCAATAGCTGATAACAAATATTTGGGATATATAAAAAATTGGGTTAATTGTAGATAGACCCCTGTGCTATTGCACAATCACGGATAAGCCACCCATAGTTCTATTATTGTAGATAGACCCCTAAGTGAAAATTTTGACTCTTTTACTCAAAGGAGAGAAAAAATTTCTTTTGACAAATAGGCCTCCTGAAGGTAAAGAATTAAAAAAAGGACTCTCAAGGGATCTATCTACAACAATAGACCTCTATGGGGTCAATGTGTAATTGGGCGATACTACAAGGGGTCTACCAACAATGAAACCTAAAAGCTTTACTTGTTGGGGATTTCAGTCTCCCCGCCTACCACGATATGCGCAACTTGGAAGCAACCCACAATCGACAAGATAGAACAACCACAATCAAGAAAAAGAACACCGAGATTTACGTGGTTCGGTCGACCAACTTCGACCTACGTCCACGGGGCAACAATACGAGAAATTCACTATGTATCAGGGAGAACTACAAGAGGAACCACTCAACTCTCATCTCTCAATCTCTCAACCTCACATACATAATCAACTCTCATATTCTCTCCAAAGCCCACTCCTTGTAATCTTTTGCACGGATAAAGACTACGAAACCCTCTCTCTCTCTCATCTACTACATCTCTACTTTTTCTTCATTATTTTTCCTCCACCAATAGAAGAATATATATAGGGAAACCAAAACCCTATCTCTAACCTAACTTCCTAATTAGAATAGAATTCAAACTCCTAATCATGATAAAACTCAAATTCCTAATCATGATAGAACCCAAACTCCTAATCATGATAGAACTCTAACCCTATCTAATTCTCATGAAGTTTCACAAAGAATCAAAGACAAAATCCCAATAATCTCCACATTGGATTTGATTCCCAAACTCTATTGAAGATATATCATCGTCGTCTTGAAACTTTGCCTCTCTCGCTAGAGTCTTCTATTTCTTTCGCACTTCAAATCAGAACACATGCACTCCCAATTGGATGCCTTCATGATCCTTACTATCTTCTGCTTCGCCGTGACGCCTCCACCTCTCTTGTTATCCTTGTGCGCCACATGCATCGCTCGTCTCAAATCATATCAGTGCACCTCTCCTACTCTACACTATGAGCTGGATGCCTTTATCTCCTCCATCACTTGGCTTGGACAAAATATGAGCGCTCACCATCTTTAAGTCCATGTGTGTCACTCGGTCGTGCCCGCTTGCAAGCTCCACCTAATCTAGCACTGTTCTCCTCAAGTATACACACCAACCAACTCCTGCTCCTTATCCACCATCGGATTTGTCTTACCGTTAAATAAAGGAATATCAAACTTCGGACCCGAAGAAGTCATCATTCTCTAATCAAAATTCAAATCAATCACTGTAGAGTTTGAATTTGATGAAACCAATGCCAAAAACGAACTCAGCACGTCGAAAAACCCTAGGAACAACTCCTGGATCACCAAAATTCGCCTTCAAATCCTCAATCGGCTAACAAATCAATCTGGACCATCGGATCCCCACATGAACAGTACCCGCTGTGCTACAGTGTTATGCTACAGTAACATTTCCTTTTTTCTCCTTTTTTCATCTTGATTCTTATAACGCTGATTTTTAATCTTGTACGACGTCGTCTTCTATCTTGTGAACTCGCTCCCGGATCCATCACCATCACTCTGATACCACTTGTTGGGGATTTCAGTCTCCCCGCCAACCACGATATGCATAACTTGGAAGTAACCCACAATCGACAAGATAGAACAACCACAATCAAGAAAAAAAATACCGAGATTTACGTGGTTCGGTCGACCAACTTCTACCTACGTCCACGGGGCAACAATACGAGAAATTCACTATGTATCAGGGAGAACTACAAAAGGAATCACTCAACTCTCGTCTCTCAATCTCTCAACCTCACATACATAATCAACTCTCATATTCTCTCCAAAGCCTACTCCTTGTAATTTTTTGCACGGATAAAGACTACGAATCTCTCTCTCTCTCTCATCTACTACATCTCTACTTTTTCTTTATTGCTTTTCCTCCACCAATAAAAGAATATATATAGGGAAACCAAAATCCTATCTCTAGCCTAACTTCCTAATTAGAATAGGATTCAAACTCCTAATCATGATAAAACTTAAACTCCTAATCATGATAAAACTTAAACTCCTAATCATGATAGAACTCAAACTTCTAATCATGATAGAACTCTAACCCTATCTAATTCTCATGAAGTTACACAAAGAATCAAAGACAAAATCCCAACATTACTGCGTTTTGTGTTTCTACTATGAAGGCCTTTGGATTTTCTAAACAAGTCTCAATTTCTTTCAAATGCATTCACTTTTGTGTCTCACTAGAAAGTAAGAATGTAATTTTAGCATAATCTTTTTTATCAGGCTACTATATATTTGTACTTGCAGTAGATTAGATTGCGGGTTGTTCTTGATGGCATACATGTTTAGCTTTGCCTCCAATCAACCGATTTCAATAGACCAAAAGAATTGCGCGAGACATAGAGCTCATATCATAGCCTTGTTTCTATCTAAAGGGAGAGCATTTGAATCGGGGGCAACATCGAAAGTGTAACGTTTATTTTGTGATTTCGATGTATTTTGTGTAGACAATGGTACAGACTTTTGGCGGGTATACGTCATTCATTTTATATCCTTGTGTATATTGTCATGTTTGATGTATATTGTGATCTTGGATGTATGGTATAGTAATCGATGTATTTTGTGTGAAAAATGATATTGGATATGGTGGGATCTTTGTGTTCCCTTATGTTTCGTGGTCCTAGGTGTATTTTATAGTAATCAATGTATTTTTGTGTGGGCATTAGTATTGGATATGATAGTGATCCCTTATGAAAGTATAGCGTGATATTATAAAAGCATAGCATGATATTATGAAAGCATAGCATGATTTTATGAAAGTATAAAGGGTTATTCTGAAAGTATAGCGTGGTATTATGAAAGTATAGCGAGTTATTATGAAAGTTGTTTGTTGGAAAATTTGTAATAAGAAAAATAATGAAAGAATCGTATTTGATATATTCTCTCTAACTGCTTAGAAAAAGAATGATGACAATTCTCTCGATCTCGATTACAATTGGATTCCGATTACAAAAGAGAGGAGAATGAAGTTGATTCTCCCCTTTGTTTAATTCTGGGTTCTTCACGGTGGCGATGGAGTGCCTCCCTCGAATGCTCGCGTCGAGTTTGCTCTCCGTTGACGATCCGAAGGTCTTGATTCACTGGAACGATTGTGACGCCCCTGGGTTCACACAAGGCTGCAGTCCAAGATGAAACCAAGAATGTCAAACCTGCCATGCACCACACCGTACAACAACATGTTTCACCATCACAATTAACATCTATCTAGTAGAATCAATAACAGGTGTAAGTACAAAAGCAAGTAAAAGATAATACACGAAGGGCTGATGAAATGATAGTGATCAAATAAATATCTCATCATCCAACAAATGGAAATACATAGTCAATGACTGAATAAATAAACTGGAGTTCTTAACAAGTCTCAAATACAACCAGTCAGAGTGAAGGAAATAAGGCATACAGCCTTTACAACATCTATGAAATAGTCCTCAAATGTCTAACATCAACTACAGTGGAGCCCAAGGTAAATAATACATAGCTAGAATATAAAGCTGAACACTAAAGTGGTCCGCTATCAACCTGCGACACTCCGTGCTCCTGGCTCGTGACCTGAAAGGGGGAGGGACAACGAGCGTCAAAGCGCTAGCGAGTAACATCACAACCAACCCTAAGGGAAAAGGGCTCGTTGTATAGGAAAATACAGATAATATATAATAGATCTAAAACCATTGATCTCACTGAAGAGGGTTTTAGTATTTAGAAGTTTACAACACGAGAATAGGTACGTCGAGCGAAATAATCCAAATAAGGAAACCCTCATGTATATACCTTATATCTCAAATTTATAAACTCCTAAATACTAAACCCAAGGTTCTAATACAGTAACAATAATAGAAGAAAAACAACAAACGCCAGGGCATAATTACAGTGCTGTGACATAGCCAACATGAATATCATGTCATTACTTGCATGAATATCATGTCTAAATCTACATAAGTGTCAAAACCAAAATCTACATAATTATCATGTCGTGAACTGCTGTATAAAAGTCACACGCAGGGTTAAGAACTATATCCGAAACAGGAACCATATATTTTAGTTTTCAAACTCATGGAATAAGTGGCAATTGTCCAACACGAGGACTGAGAGGGATTATAGTCCAACACGAGGACTGTGGAAAATATTCAGATATCGTTATGATACATGTTGTGAAAACCACTTATCAATCTCACCACTAAATCAGCATATAAGTCTCAAATTTATACCCCATGTCATCTATCATGCATGGACACATAGTGGGACTAATAACCCAGGTCAGATAATCCAGACAAACCCCCGAATATGAGTAAAAATACTCAAATACACCAAAACTGGAAAAATGCAACAGAGGGTTCGGCGGTCGACCGATCCGGTCGACCGAACTCCGATACGGGCCTGGCGGTCGCCCGCCGCGACTTATCGGTCGACCGACAGAACGTCGCGGTCGACCGATGAAATGTCGCGATCGACCGGCAGAACGCCGCGGTCGACCGGAGCCTTAAAACGAGCTCAGCGGTCGACCGCGCCGGTCGACCGCCAAGCAGACAGAAACCCAATCTGGGTTTTCTGTCAGCTGCTAAACCTGAAACAAAAATTTATATATTACGATAACATGAGTTTTAATGAAATGGAAATCATACTGAACAACAAAATCTCAAGATTGAAATCTATATTTCCAAAATTTTAAATCCATGAGAAACAAATCCAAAACGTTTTGATAACTGTAAAGATGATTTAACTCTTGTTTAGGCAAATCTCAGATCTAGATCTTCTTTAACAGAACATGGGTGAGTTTTTAAAACATATAAAATCCCAAATCCATATTCTATGCCATAGTAAACTATTAGCTATTCAAAATTTTGAATTTGGCTCCATAAAACCAATAAAAATTCAGTTCTTGACATGAAAACGAAAGGGGTGGCGGTTGGGTGAGAAATTACTCGCCTTGGGTATTGACGAATGTCCTAGATCTGCAATAAGTTGATTCCCTTCGCTGAAAATCCAGAATTCCGCTGCAAATCCTCAAGAACTCCCCCAAATCACCAAATCCAAATTAGGGTTTTGAGAGGGGAGAGAAAGGGGGCTAGGGTTTTGAAATCTCAGATCTGGGAGAGGTTCTCTCGGGCAGAGAAATATATATCAACTCACAAAACCCGACCCGAACCCGTTTGGACCCGAATCTGGAAAAACCTTATGACCGCTGATCGGTCGACCGGTCCGGTCGACCGCCACGGTCGACCGCGCCGGTCGACCGCTCAGCACAAAAAAAAAAACTTGCTGGGATTAAAATCCTTAGCCTGGGATTTTTAACTCGATTCCTCTCACATATAAGCACTTGTTGGGTTCTCAAACATAGATAATTACATTCATATGACATATATATGTGTATATATATGATTATTCATCACAATGGAATTATTTACTATTAATAATTCACATATATTTATTATAGAAATTTTTGGGGTTTTACAACGATATCTTCTCCTCACGATTTGACGCTGTGGAGAACTTGCGTGGCAAGTCTTAAAACTCTGACTGAGTTTAGAAGAACTTGCAGGGCAAGTTTGAAACTCTGACCGAGTTTAGAAGAACTTGCAAAGCAAGTTTTAAAACTCTGGACGAGTTGATAACTCAGATCGAGTTTGAAACTCTATGAAAGAGTTGATTTAAACCGAAAGTTCGGTTAATAAGCCAAGGATGAAGAAGCTCATGTTGCCGATCTCTAAAATCCCAGTCGAAGGATGAATGCTCTTCTTTGCCGCCCAACAAGAAGGATCCAAAAGCCAGCCCCTGACCGAATCTCCCTTCGTTGATGAGAGAAAATTCGATCCCTTAACTCAATTGAGCTTCTGGTATTTATAGGGGATTAAGGGTGGTAACTACCCCCTTAATCCGCTCCTAAGTGTTTTCGTCGAAAGTTGCTGTTTTCATTGATTTGAAATCTGTTACAAATAGAATGAAACAAAGATTACAACTCTCTTGAAAATAAACACAAGTCCCGTTTATCGGTGCTTGCTTGCGTGGGTCTTTGGCCTGTGACGAGGATGTTGATATCCGTGGACCGCCGGTCGATCAGATCCGTTCCGGGAAAATCCGGCAAAGTTTCGTCTATCCGTGATGGGATATGGAAACCGACAGCTCCTATCTCGGATAATCGAGATATTCACTCTTCTTAGTATCACCGCTAAGGGACAACACTAAGGGAAAAGAGAGGGGGTGAATGAAGGGGGAGACTCCTCGCTCCGGTAGGGCTTCGTCTCTCCAAGATTCAGACCTTGCTCCTTACTCCAGCAGGGCTTCGCCGCTCTCTCCAAAACTCCAAGGCAAGAGCAATTTCAAGCCAAGAGTAATCCAAATCCGGGCCAAGAGAATGGAGACCCAAGGGGTCTATTTATAGGCACAAGAGGAGGCCTAGGGGCT
>BQKN01060203.1:6608-16743 GCA_022839385.1 Asparagus kiusianus
AGGAGACCTAATAGTAAATATTGTGATGATTTGAGGGATGTAATAGAAATTTCCATGTTTTGATTAATTTTGAAATATTGAAGATAGCCAATTGGACTAATTTTGAAATATTGAAGATTTGAGGGACTAATTTTGAAATAATCTAATCATTAACTCTAAATAAGAGGATGTAAAAGAAAAATTGATAAGAATAGTTAGATTTTAGGGTTGAAATAGCAATTTCTATGAGATTTCGGAAACTAATTTGAAAATATAAAATTTTGAGGGGCTAAAATTAAAATATGAAAGACATAAATATCTAACCTAAACCCTAATCCAATCAAACCCAAACCCTCTCAGCCTCTCTCCCCCCAGATCCTCCGTCTCCCCGCCTTGGACCCGCACGGTGCCCTCGACGATCCGCCGCTACACGCCGCCCTCGACCAGCCGCTTAGAGAGGTATTTTCAATTTTTTTTTAATAAATTATTGTGTTATTGCTCAAATGGCTTGATCTCTCCTGTTATGTACTTTAATTTGAATGTGTTTGTTTTGCGAACTCTAGCTATTTAGGGTTTCGATTATATTATCATCACTTAGTTTCAGCTAGCTGATTAAGTTGTATATATCCTTTGTGATGTTATTATTTCCTGAAACCTAACCTTTAGAGGTTTAACTACGTACTGATTATTAATTAACACCCTTTCACTATGCCGTATTTCGAGTTTAGTGTCAAATCTCAGGATTTGGGGAGCTTATCACTTGATCTAGTCAATACTTGATGATCACGTCAATTATGCAGGACAATTTTCTATGTGGCATGCATGTGCAGAGTTGCACATTAACATATTTGAACCAGGAACATATTGCATTTAAATTAGACTTAACATGAAATTAGATTTAAAACTAGTTGAATTAGACTTAATATGATTTAAAGTAGACTTAAAAGGAATTTAACATGATTGGAATTAAACTTAAAAGGAAGTAAATTAGGCTTAACATGAATCAATTTGACTTAATTAACATGAAAGTATACTTGAAATAAGTTAAAATAAAATTAACCTGATTCATGTTAAGTCTAATTCAACTTATTTTTAGACTTAAAACAAGTTGAATTAGGCATAACATTATTTAAATTAGACTTAAAAAGCAATTAAATTAGACTTAACATGAGCCGAATTAGACTTAACGTGAACCAAATTGGACTTAACATGAATCGAATTGGACTTAACATGAACCGAATTGGACTTAACATAAGCCGAATTTGACTTAACATGAACCAAACTGGACTTAACATGAATCAAATTGGACTTAACATATAATCCATTACACTTAATATTCAACAAATTAGACTTATTATTCAACCCAATAGACTTAACATACAATCCCTTGGACTTATTATTCAACCTGATAGACTTAGCATACAAGCCATTGGACTTCAATTCCAATACATTAGACTTAATGTTTCACCTCAGATTTGAACTTAACATCAAAAATTATAAAAAAAATCATATTTATCTGATATTTCTTTAAATTTTCATCTTTCCATGATGTTCAAACAGAAATTACAAATTTTATTAGACTTAACATACGAGCTCCTCGTCGTCCCTCCAACAACGTCTCCTCTGCCTCGTTCTTCATCTTTAGTTTCGGAGACTGATGTGTTATTTGATGGATCCTCTGACGAGAACTTTGACGAATTTGAGTGTTTCATCATTGTCATTGCCATTGCCATTGCCAGCCAAATTTGGGCGTAGTTTGCTTTCGGGGGGAAAGAAAGAGAGAGTGGGGAAAATTATTGAGAGAAAAAATGAATAATATTGAGTTTTTTCTATGTAATATATACCCTCAAATCAACAATGTAGCCGGAGCGTGCACCTAAGTTAGGAGGTGGCGGAGGGGATGGGTGTCTGAGAGAAAAAGGAAGAAGGGGGGGGGGGGGTATTTTCATTGGAAATTATTTTCATTATAGAATCCATTAAAAACTTTAGTCGCTTACAATGAATTGCACAACAAAATTAAGAAAGTTACAATTTCCTAGAAAATAACACAGAAATTGTTTATCAACTCCTTCTTTTGTGGGATCTTCACCTGTGCCGAGGGTGCGTTAGCCCGTGGACCACCAAATCATAAATTCTGATTGAATCGTGAAGGCTTTGAGGATTCTTCCTTTGTTTAAAAGCAAGAATAGAGTTAATGAATATCTTATCGAAGTAAGATGAACACTCTTCTCAAGATCAAGTCAAAGCTTAGATCTTAAGGAACCTCCCAATTGTTGAAAGGAGATGAACCCTTGAAATTCGCCCAAGCCTTTTGAAATCTCTGACCAATTGCTCAAGTAATAGCCTCTCTGCTCTATGCTCTCTGTGCCTCGCCCTCTTGATTATTTTTTTGCCCCTGAGCCCCCAGGCCTATATTTATAGGCTTCGGTTGGCGGGTTTTCGGATAAGAATAATGGATTCAGCCTTATCCTCAGTTAACAACTGTGTAACCATGTTTGGAGATGATATCTAGGTAGTTAGGAACCTCTGGAACAGAAGAAATACCGTGAAAACCGTCAAAAACACACAAATGCATTTTTGGCCCAAACTTGACCGAACCACCAAATGGTGGCTCGGCCGCCGAGCCACCAATTTTGGGCCGAGCCACTGGTTCTTGGCCGAGTCATTTCGATACGACTCAGTCGCCAGCGGCTATTTTAGTCTTTCAGGTTTTGACTTGTTTTGTTGTTATGCGTATTTCGTCGTTTCATTGACTTGTACACTTTACTGATTCGTTTCACGTGTTTCGGTAACATGGAGGTGGCCGATAAACGTGCAGGCCACTTAGTTCATCGTTTTGGTGGCTGATGAGCGTACGAGCTACTTGGAGATGGCCGGTGAGCGCACGGACCACTTGGTTCTAGCTGATGAGTACGCGGACTACTTGGAGGTGGCCAGTAAGCGTACGGGCCAGTTGTTTTGCTATTCTGGTGGCTGATGATCATGCGGATCACTTGATGGTGGTCGGTGAGCACGCGGGCCACTCGAATAAACCTCCTCGACTTGGATGATGAAGTTTATCATCTCCTCTTCGTCTCGAGCTGCATGCGGGAACCTATAAGAATTTTTAGATGCCTACAGATACCCCCTCCAAAGTGCTTCAGCCTCATTCATTTATAGAGGAGTTTGAAATACTTTCGATGTGATAGGCCCCCATCTTTAGTCGGTGTCAAAGGACCTGTAATTGGTTTTAGCTCTTGACTTCTTCAGTCTTAAATCTACTTAGTATTTTGTCGAGTAGATGAATTTATTCCGGCTCTGCATTTATCGTCTGATCGTTGTTAAAGTCTTGAACTGAAGTTGGTATGTAAGTTTCTGAACTTAGCTCGTGTCGTTGAGTTGACGTTGAACTGATCGTCTTCGTCGGGAATTCATATCTGGATCGCAATTGAACTCCCTGGAATCATCCTTTAATTTGGAATTTTTTTAGCTTTATTTTAGCAAAATTGTCAGTGCGTTGATCGAAATTGACCTTTATTGTAACGCGTTGTTCGGCGTTGACCTTTGATGTAACGCGTTGACCGACATTAACACAGTTTATCCTCGTGTGTTTACCGAAGTCTACATAGTTTAAGCTCTTAAGGCATTAGAGCATGGCGGTCCTGAGTGTCGACGCTATAGGACCAATTGTTCAGGTCGGTTCATCTACAGTTATGGATTTTATCCTGAGTTTGTCAGATACTCAAGTCATGAGACCAACTAATGAAGCTAGTACGTCAGTGACTATCACATTTATAGGATTTTTTGGCAAACCCTCAACCATCAATGGGTTTGATGAGTCTTTATCGACTACCGTTTGAATCGGGTTAGCATGCAGATTGTTTAAGTCCGTTCTGTATGTAATGTTGTGCTAAAGAATAAACTCTCTTAGACTTGGTGCTATGATGTTAAATACGTAGGCTTGGTCGTTTTCGCGGGAACGGACCACCCGGCAACGAGTGTTTGACGTAGACTTATCTCTAATAAGGGATCAACATAAAGTCCTCCATGCATCAAACATGAATTTGAAAATGTTGATGGGTTACATCTATTTTGTTAAAAGATGAACCCGATACTGGAGAGGAAGAATTTTACATTCTATCTCCTGGTCTCTTTTTTGTTGGTAGAGATAAACCCGATGCCGGAGGGGAAAAATTTTATATTCTATCTCATGCTGTAAAAGAAACTAGAAGTAGGATCTTCACTTCGAGAATCTGAAGGGTAAAACTAAGAGTGGGATCTTCACTCCGAGAATCGAGAAGATTTAGATAACCCTAACTGTTAAAATGTTTGATTATCCAATCTAAAAGTGGATTTCTCATTTATCAAGATGGAATTCCAACTTTGGTCCTAACTGTTTAAAGGTTTGACTGAGTGGGGGTTTGAGATGATCCTAACCGTTTAAAGGTTTGATCGTTCAATTTGTGGACCTCTCGTTCATGGAAAGAATCAAGAAGAGATTTTGGCTTTGGTCCTAACTGTTTAAAGGTTTGACCAAATGAGAGTTTAAGACGATCCTAACTGTTAAAAGGTTTGATCGTTTAATTTGTGAGTGGTTCTCTCGTTCATAGAAGGAATCGAGAGGGGATTTTGGCTTTGACCCTAATTGTTAAAGGTTTGACCAAATGGGGATTTGACACGATCCTGACTGTTTAAAGGTTTGATCGTTCAATTTGTGGGCCTCTCGTTCATAGAAGGAATCAAGAGGAAATTTTATCTTTGGTCCTAACTGTTTAAAGGTTTGACCAAATGAGAGTTTGAGATGATCCTAACTATTAAAAGGTTTGATCGTTCAATTTGTGAGTGGTCCTCTCATTCATGGAAGGAATTGAGAGAGGATTTTGGCTTTGGCCTTAAATGTTTAAAGGTTTGACCAAATGGGGATTTGTGATGATCCTAACTGTTTAAAGGTTTGATCGTTCAATTTGTGGACCTCTCGTTCATGGAAGGAATCAAGAGGGGATTTTGGCTTTGGTCATAATTGTTTAAAGGTTTGACCAAATGAGAGTTTAAGACGATCCTAACTTTTAAAAGGTTTGATCGTTCAATTTATAAGTGGTCCTCTCGTTCATGGAAGGAATCAAGAGGGGATTTTGGCTTTGGCCCTAACTGTTTAAATGTTTAACCAAATGAGAGTTTGAGACGATCCTAACTGTTAAAAGGTTTGATCGTTCAATTTGTGAATAGTCCTCTTGTTTATGGAAGGAATCAAGATGGGATTTTGGCTTTGGCCCTAACTGTTTAAAGGTTTGACCAAATGAGAGTTTGAGATGATCCTAACTGTTAAACGGTTTGATCGTTCAATTTGTGAGTGGTCCTCTCATTCATGGAAGAAATCGAGAGGAGATTTTAGCTTTGGTCCTAACTGTTTAAAGGTTTGACCAAATGGGGATTTAAGATGATCCTAACTGTTTAAAGGTTTGATCATTTAATTTGTGGACCTCTTGTTCATGAAAAGAATCAAGAAATGATTTTGGCTTTGGTCCTGACTGTTTAAAGGTTTGACCAAATGGAGGGAGTGAGGGTACAAATAACAGTAGGAGTGTAGATTTGCACAAATCACTCAGAAGAGGTTTTTGGTAATTAGTGACAAGACTTTAACACAAAAAGGGGTTTGCCAATTGTCATGGATTAAAATTTTGGGTGTTGTGTCAGAGCTTAACAGTAGGAGTGTTAAAGGCTCGGACACAGCAGGAGTTTGGATGGATTTAACCACGAAGAATTTGGGTGGACTCACCTTTAGTTAATTTGTTCAGTGAGAGATTTTATGGTGGAGGACTGTGAATCATCAAGCACTCCATAATTAGACCGTATGAGTCCACCAAAATTGATCCTGACGATTGAAACCAACCAAGAATCGGATGAAAGAAAAGCAAATGGGACATGCTTCATCCTTGAAGGATTTCAGAGTTTCGTGAAGGAAGATTGACTTGATTAAGTCATTGAATCTCATCTCAATGAAAGAGTGCTCTGAAAATCATAGTGGAAGGGTTTTAATTATTTTGGACATGATTAAGTAGCCATAGCGGGAGGTTCTTAATTATTTTTATTATGATTAAGAGTGGATTATTCAGATGATTGGTTTTTACCTTGAATAATTAATTAGTTTCGGGTTCTCCTTAAGAAAACCATATATAGCATTCTTCAAGAACTTCCTGTTAAATAGGTTACCCTGAATGTACTAGGGATAGTACTTTTTCAGGAACTTTTTGTTTTTTATGAGCAATGTTGCTATTCTTGATACAGAATCATGTCTTGTTTCTTGCCTTCGTATTCAGCCATGATAACCTCATATCCACCCCCAGCTTTTAAGTGGACCTGAGTCTAATCACATTTGGTTACATTATTGGAGCGTGCAATTTAAGGAAACAATTTTTAACCTTTTATATCAGTCGGAGGTTCGGAAAACAGTTTATACTCGTATACCCTTTGGAGTGCATGGAGAAGCAGTTTATACTCGTATACTCTTTGGAGTTATATGTCATCCTTATTTGGCCTGTTTGATGTTATAACACCGGAGTCAACTAAGGCTTGGATTTTGTTTTTGAGACCAAAGCAAACCTTGGTGAGATGAAGAACCCTTCTGTGGTACACACAGTAGTTTGGATCTATAATCCTCTTAGCTCCCTCCTGATCTTTAATAGGTGGTAGCTCGAATTTATCATTGGCAAGGAGGTATTTTAAGATGGCTGGATCTTCATCATCTTCGAAAGAATACTCCTTCTAGAACTTCGGATCGGGAGTCTTCTGTTGCCTCCGGGGTTACAGTTGAGATGTTTTATTAGCATTCACAGCGGTTACAGGTGCCGTCGGTTGATTTCTCTCAGCTTTTTTTCTTTTAAGAAAGCACTCGGCCTGTTCACTGTATAGTTTCAACTCCTTCTTGGTTTTGGATGGTACAAGCCCCAGGACTTCAAGGACATTAATGAAGAGATTGTTGTGGCATATCTACAAGATGAATTCCTCTGTGACAGGATCCCTACAATTCATTGCCTTGTTGTGGAAGCGCTTGACAAAATTATCAACTGACTCTCTGTCTTTTTATTTCTCATCCAGAAGGGTTCCGATTAACACTTCGGTGTCATCATCAAAGAAATTGCTGAGGAACAAACTTTTCATATCACCCCAGCAATTGACGCTCCTAGGCTTGAGACGTTGGTACTAATCGAAGACGGATCCACGAAGGGTACCAATGAATGACCCGACCATTAAAGTCTCGTTTCCAAAGATCATGTCCAAATGAGACTTAAAATAAATCAAGTGCTGAGTAGGCGAGCTCTTCCCATCAAATGGTGTGAAGTTAATCAGATTGAATTTTGCCGGGTACAGGATTGAATCTCATTCTCTTGGATAGGGACATGAAATACTCGTCTTCTTTACTTCGTGAGCGGACATTAAAGCATTGACTTTGTTTTCAAGGTCTTGCATTTTCTTATCCTCATCTTCTTCTCTCTTTGAGTGATGTTGAGGAAAAATAATTAGGCCACCTCTAGTGTTATTAAGAGGTGCAATTAAACTATCCTCAATATTGTTGTTGGAAGGATCCATTGAACTACCCCAGCGTTATTGTTATTGGGAGATGTATCAACAAAAATAACTTCATCAACTTCTAGATCACTGTCATCTGCAATATTTTGAGTATGGCGGCTGGATTCAGCTTGCTGACTGGACTCAGAAGGTTGAAGCCATTGAGCTTGTAATTCTCTCATTTGTTGAATAGCCAACTCCATTTTCGTCTTCATCTCAGCTCTAATTTCTTCACATTGTTTGGTTAGAGCTTCTAGAAGCATTTAAGCAAACTGATCAGGGGTGATTGTAAATGATTCTCAGGCTTGTCCTATACTAGACATTGTATCATCAGAGACAACTACAGAACAAGTATCTGAGAGTTTCTTATTTGAAGACAATCATTTATGCATTCTCCTATAATCTCTACGTCTAGTGACCCTTAGCTGTAGCCGTGACGTTCTTTGAGAGAGGCTCTGATCAACTCTCCCTCCTGGAGAAAAATCAGGATCAGGGTTGACTGAATGTCGTTTTTCTCTGTCGGTCATGTTGATAGTAACCTCTGGAAGCTCATTATGTTGAACGGCAGATATTCTTTTGTGGAAACACTTCAGCCTGGGCTTTGATGTTTCGGTAGAAAGTCTCTGGAATACAGAAACCCTTGGCAGTTCGACTTTAGAGCAGCTGCATTCAAACAACACTGCTTCGATAAACTTTTCACATACACAATGAGGACTTGTTTCTTGAATAGTCCTTTTCATTATTTGTTTCCACCCTTAGTTTGATAGTACAGCTCATCAGTATGGTGACTGGAGCAAATTATCTTTTGTTTTTGTGTTTGAGCCTTGTTGACATAAGTAGGACAACTTGTCGTCGCCTCTGAGTGATCCAAGGTTATATGTTTAGTCCTACCCCTTGCGGGCATGGAGTCTTTATAGGTCCCAAACGAGAAGAAATCCCCTCCTGGGATTGCTTTGTCCTGATAGAAGAATACTTATGACCCCTAGTATAAGAATTTACTCAGGGTTCGTTTATCATACCCAGGCGTTCTTTTATTGGATCTTTGCCTTGATCATCAGGTAAAGGACCAAGACGATCCGCCATTATGAATTTGAATTTTAACAGGTCAGGATTGATCCAAGGCTCCACCGGTGATGTAGCAGATGTGGTTGCAATAGACGGACCAGGCACAGACATCAATGGGGTTGAAGAGGAGACCTCGGTAACTTTTCTTTGGTCGCGATAGTGGAGACTGCCGCGGTTGAAGGATGTGACCCGCCAATTTGATTTTTGTATAAGTTCAGATTTAGTAATCCAAACGTTATGATTCTTTGGTGATTCTTTATACACCATTTCCTTTTTGCATAAGTCCAAACTAAGAATGAACAATTCTTACCAGTGATAAACTGGTCGTTCGCCTCAGCTTCTATGACTGACATCATAAACATATATCACAGTGGTTGCTGCCTTTACGCCTCCTGATAACCTGCGTCTGCGGAGGAAGAGGACCCGCTCGAGGATAGGATCTATACTGAGGCAGAGTTGATGGGGCAGGTCGAGGCAGAGCTAGAAGAGCTATCCGAATTGGAGGTAGGGGAAAACGAACCTGCTGCTTCTGATGATAGTCTCGACTGATATGACCGGGGGACCCATAGCTGAAGCATAGATGAAGACGCCTAGGCAATCCTACTGGGCATGACCAGGGTAGCTACAATAGGAACACCTCACCAAAGACTGGCTCTGAGACTACACTCTAGGACGCTGATGGGGTGAGCCTGAGGAAGTGGCTGACACTGAGAATGTTGCTGCCTCTGCGATGCCTACTGTTGCTGCCTTGGAGGGGGACGCTCGACATTTCTGGCTGGAGCTACTGGTGCCCTATTCCGAATCACATGTAGGTCTTTAGGTTCCTTCTGCACGCTCTCAATCTCGTGTGCCGCATCCAGTACTGCATCGTGAGTCGCAAGTGCTCTACCAGCTAGAGCAAACCAGATATACTTATCCAGACTCTTCTAAAACTGATGATTTCTAATAGTAGGGTCTGTAACCAGGTGGGGAGCATATCAACTCAGTGAAGGGAACTCGGCCTCATACTCATCAACTGATCGGCCTCCCTACTTGATCTTAACAAACCTACGCAGGAGTTCGTCCCGAGCCGACTGAGAAAAATACTTCTTGTTGAAGTGCTCTGTGAACGTCTCCCACAGGATTAGCCTCTCAAGGTAGGTCTTCTCAGCTGCCCACCGGACCCAAGTGGTATAAGTGAGCTGAATATCCATAAGGTCCACCCATTCAGCAAGGGCAATACGGGTCACCGTGAGAATAGTCTCAGTGACCTTCAGGAACTCCTCCGCTGCTAGAGGTCCTTCAGCACCAGAGAAGGAAGACGGTCACATATACCGGAACTCCCTAACACCAGACTCTAAGCGAGGGGGAGGCTGGTGTTGTGGCTCCCTATGCAGCTGCCAAGTCAGGTGCTGCTGATTAGTAACTGTTAGACCTTAGAGGGGGGGTGATTAGGGTCTTATGCTAATCTAATCCGATTTTATGCCAATTAAAACTAATTAATAAATATATTCTTGCAAGATAGATATACAAAGAGTTATGTGCAAGAATATGCAATATACACAAT
>BQKN01060205.1:0-24964 GCA_022839385.1 Asparagus kiusianus
CTATTAACGAGCTGATGGAGAAGAACGAGACCTGTTCTTATACCATTGCTAGTGCCGAGGGAGCTTTTCCGGCTGGGACCAAGTTTCGATCGTTCCTCTGCCGTGCACAGAAGTCTATCGAGCCTCGGTCTTTGTTAGCTGGCTACCTTGCTCTTTGGCTGAAGAAGTGTGTTGTTCCATACCAGTCTTCAGACGCCCTACCTCTCGAAGTGCTCTTCCCTGCGGTCCAGCTAGCTTATGGGAGGGAGCTTTCTCTGCTTCCAGCGATGGTTGCCAGCATCCATTGCGGGCTTAGGAGCGTAGTCAGCAGTTTTACCCAGGTGGGTCCCAAGCCATCGACCGAGCTTGTTTGTCCGAAGGTTGAGCTTCCTTACGCTTATCTGATGGCGTGGCTCGTGCTTCATTGCCCTAACCTGATGTCAGCGCCCAGTGCTGTTGATGCTCCCGTTCCTTTCATACAGCTGTTGGAGAGGAGTAGATGGATTGGGAAGAAATTTAATGACGTTCAACGAGAACTCCGAGTCCGCAGGAGCTGGAAGTTCTTCAAGTGCTTTCCCCACTTCTCGGGCCGCTACGGTGATGTGCTGATCGATGTGGAGAAACCCCAAACTGACCGGACCGTTCTCGACGTCGGTTGCTTTTGCTGGCTGGTGAATATCCGTGTCGGGTACCTAGTTCTCCGGGTGAAGAACCGTTGCCACGTAGAGCCTTATCTTCCTTGCCGCTTCGCTCGTCAGTTTGGCTATGACCAGCTATACGTTGGTAATCCGAGCCGTGGCTTGCATGTTGAGGGAGGGCTCGTTGATGGCGTACGGGTATGGTTATGGACAATGGTGGGTAGCACCGGGGCTCAGTTCGTTCTTCCTTCGTATAAACGCAAGCCAATGATCACTTTCCTTGGCTGCAAGTGGTTCCTCTCTGCTGATGATTCCATAAGTGTAAGGAGTCTTTCAGAGTTAGAGTCTGAGCACTTGGTGCATGCTGCTATGATGGCTGCTCGCAAGGCTGAGCTTGCTCGAAAGCAGGGGAAGAGGCCCGCCCAATCTCCTATTCTAGACAGAGCTGATGGAGAACTTCTTCCCGAAGATTACAACGAGACTTTTGAGGAGTACTACGCGGGCATAGACACCGACCAAGAAGCACTTGATGCAGGTTTGTCATGTCCCCTTGATTTTCTTTCTTGACCATTATCGCCTTAGGTAGGACAGTTGATGATCATGAGTTGCTCACTTCTCGTTATACGAACTCAGGGCTTAACGACCAAGCTCCCATGCATGCTGAGACGTGTGGCCAGCCTATTGGTTCTAGGAGGGTTGGTACCTCGAAGAGGAAGAAGACTGCTCACAAACCCTCCGTCGGCCAGCGTCCTTGTGGAGCGAACTTAAGCGACATTGCCGATGATGAGGAAGGTAACATCTTCCGAATATATTTTTGCTGCTTTGGGGTGATTTACCTTTGGGATTCATGATCATGTTTTATGTCCCAGGGATCTTTGAAGAGGGTGAGCTTCCACTGGATCCGGTATTCCCTGGATCCGACCGCATGGATTGCTTTATGCAAGAAATGAGCAACGCTCTTCGTGATGGCTCCCTGGGCATTGACTTAAACATTGACCTTGAGCCAGTAGATGGTGCTGAGCCCACCGGTCCATATTCTTTCGTCCTTGCTGCGGGTGCTGCAACGAAAAAGCCAGTTGGGGACGGAGTCTTCCATGATGTAAATTTTGAAGAGCAGGAATATGTCCCTGCACCAGTTTTCTCAAAACCTGACTCCGGATTGTTAGCCGATATGTTGGCCGAACAGACTTCGGGAGGAACTATGAGACCACTCTTTGGGAGCGATTCTTCCACAGGTATATATCCGATTTCCTCTCTTCTTTACTTGTCTAAATTTCCACTTTGACTAATAAAGAAGCGTAACTATAGGACCAGTCGCTGTACCTGATACTGCTATAGCTTCGGGTGTTTTCCCACCTCCGCCTAGTGCGACTGATTTGCCCATGGGGGTTGATATACCCTCCATGAGCACTCCTGTCGTTACTTCGGAGTCTGTCGAGCCTCAACCCGAGGGGACTTCCGCCGCCATAGGTATACCTCGAATTTCCCCTTCGGGTTTTCTAATTATATTTTTTTTGATAGTTCCTTAGCTTCCTGTATTGCCGCTTGCAGGACCTCGATCCTCTCTCTATGAGCGTGTCCACGCTCTTTTGGTTGATACCGATCCAGACAGAGACGTTTTCCGTATGGACCTTGGCCTCTTCACCGCTTTTTATAACGGCATGATCGGGAAGCTTCTTCACAAAGAATGCTGTTTCGATCAGTTCAGGCGTTCCTTTTCTCGTCACATGATGATGATGAGAGAAGAGGGACATCCTGAATTGGCCGATTCCTTCATTGCTGAATCTGCTGTTCTGGAATCAGAGATCCGTGAGCTGAGGGAGTTGAAGGCTAGTGGAGCTTCCTCTTTTGTATCCTCTCAGATGGAGGATAGGTTGACACAGTGGCATGACCTGAGATCCTCCATTGGGAGCGAGCTTCGATCACGTGAGCAATCTGTTGCGCAGCTGATGGCTACCTTGGCGAGGAAGGATGCCAGCAGAGCCGAGTTACTCAGTTCCTTGGATTCTACCCGTGAAGAGATAGCCAGGCTGAAGGACGCTTTGAGACGTGCCGAGGAGTCCGCTACTCTCATTGCCGAGGACCTGGCTGGATTAGAGCGTTCTCGTGAATGGACGCTTGATAAGCTGGGATCGACACAGGAGGGATTGATGAAGCTGCGAACTGAAGCCGCGGAGGTCTTGAACAGTTCCGAGGATTCTGTCCGAGCTAGCCTGCAGGCGGAACTTGAGCAGAGCTACGTAGATAGGCTTTCTAGCTTGGAGTCCGATATTCTTAGCCGTCAGTTGCCTTCGGGCTAACGAACTTGTTGTTGTATGCTTTTGGCTTGATCTACTACTATAGACTCCATATTTGCTTCTTTAATAGGATGTTTTGGTACACCCCCAGCCCTCAATGCTATGACTTTGAATTCATAGACTTCACCATTTCTTATAGGGAAAAGGGCACCCCGCACCACGTATTAGGCGATGACTTATCCCTTCTTAGGCTTCGGGATAAAATTCCCCAGGTTTAAACCCTGGTCACTTTTTTCTATCGGCGAAAAATTTTAAACCGGCTATACGTGTTAGGTATAGACTTATCCTTCCTTAGGCTTCGGGATAAAATTCCCCAGGTTTAGACCCTGGTAACTTTTTTTTTAATCGGCGAAAGATTTTAAACCGGCTATACGTGTTAGGTATAGACTTCGGGATTATTGGCAAACCCCCAGCCTTCAACAGGTTTGACATGCCTTTACCGATTACCGTTTGAATCGGGCTAGCATGCGGATTGTCTAAATTCGTTCCACATGTAACGTTGTGCTAAGAAAATTGCTTTTCTTAGACTTAGTGCTATGATTTTGAATACATAGACTTCGTCTTTCTTACGGGAATAGACTACCCGGCAACGCGTGTTAGGCGTTGACTTCATCCTTGTCTTTTCTGAAAGCAAAGACAGGGGAAGAGTGCTATGATTTTGAATACATAGACTTCGTCTTTCTCACGGGAATAGACTACCCGGCAACGCTTGTTAGATGTTGACTTCATCCTTGTCTTTTCTGAAAGCAAAGACAGGGGAAATGGGAGAGGAAGAATTTTATATTCTATCTCCCGGTGTTGAAGAGGAAGAATTTTATATTCTGTCTTCAATGGGAAAGGAGGCTCAATGAGAGAGGAAGAATTTTATATTCTATCTCCCATTGCTGAAGAGGAAGAATTTTATATTCTATCTTCAGTGGAAAAGGAAACTCGGGGTGGGATCTCCACCCCCAGAATCCAAAAGGTGAAACTAGGAGTGGGATCTCCACTCCGAGAATCGAAAAGTTCAAACGACCCTAACTGTCGTAAGGTTTGGTCATTTGAACCTGAAGAGGAAGAATTTTATATTCTATCTTCAGCAGGAAAGGAAACTCGGGGTGGGATCTCCACCCCCAGAATCCGACAGGTGAAACTAGGAGTGGGATCTCCACCCTGAGAATCAAAAAGATTAGGATAACCCTAACTGTCGTAAGGTTTGGTTACTCGATTTGAAAGTGGACCTCTCGTTCATTGAAGGAATCGAGAGGGGATTTTGGTTGTGGTCCTAACTGTAGTAAGGTTTGACCAAGTGGGAAATTTGAGAACGATCCTAACCGTAGGAAGGCTTGATCGCTCGATTTGAAAGTGGACCTCTCGTTCATTGAAGGAATCGAGAGGGGACTTTGGCTTTGGTCCTAACTGTAGTAAGGTTTGACTGAAGAGAGGTGTGTGGAAGATACCACGAACACCAATGAAAGTTTTGTGAGGGAGAATTGATCCCACTGAGTGATCAGATTTCATTTTAGCAAAAGAGAGTTAGATTCTGACAAACAAGAACATTCGGAGTTCGAACATGGATTTCTTGTTCATCAGCGACCGGGTTATCCCTAAGAATACCCCGCTGTGGTATTCTTCCGGGAACTTCCTGGTACCTCCACTCTTCTGAGGATACTAAGGATAGTATCTCTTCAGGAATTTGCCATTTATTGGTATCATAAGCCGGTCACCATCTTTGGTGACTAGACGATATGCACCGTTCGAGTAAACTGTTTCTACTACGAACGGTCCTTCCCATTTGGGTTCAAATTTGCCTTTCTTCTTGGAGTTAAGGATCATAGGACGTCTTTCAGTCAAGACCAAATCCCCTTCCTTAAAACTCCTTTGTCGAACTTTTTTGTCGAAGGCTCGAGAAATTCTGGCTTGGTAAAACTCAATATGCTGCTAAGCTTCCAGGCGCTTTTCATCGAGCATCTCGAGTTCTTCAAGGCATTTTTGATGTTGTTTCTCGGTCGTCATCTGGGTTGCAAGAGCGATCCGAAGGGAGGGAATTTGAATTTCCAAAGGGAGAACGGCCTCGCATCCGTATACCAATGAATACGGGGTTGCGCCGGTCGGGTACGTACCGTAGTACGATAGGCCCATAGCGCTGCGCCGAGCTTATCATCCCAATCTCGCTTGTTATTTTTCACAAGCTTTGACAAGAGCTTTATGATAGTCTTGTTGAAGGCCTCGGCTAATCCGTTTGCTGTGGGATTATAAGCTGTTGATGAGATGTCCTGAATTTTGAACTTTTTGCAGAACCTTATGAAGGCGTTGCTGATAAATTGAGGACCGTTGTCATGTATGATTCGTCTTGGAACACCATGCCGGTAGATGATATGGTGCTTGATGAATGCAATGACGTTGCTCGTCTTAACTTCTCTGAGTGGAACTTCTTCAGCCCATTTGGAGAAGTAATCGGTGATTGCCAGGATGAACCGGTCACCTTTGACTGACGGGGGATTGATAGGACCAATAATGTCCATTCCCCAAGTCTCGAACGGCCATGACGTAACCGAAGGATGCAGATGCTCCGGAGGCTGGTGCATATAATTCGCGTGTACTTGACATGCGTGACACTTTCGAGCGTATGTGATTGCATCACTCATCATGAAAGGCCAAAAGTACCCCATTCTTCTGATGCGATCATAAAGTTTGGGGCCAGGTTGGTGTGCGCCACATTCTCCTTCGTGCGCCTCTCTAAGGACTTCTTCAGCTTCCTTGGTCGATAGGCAACGTGCTAGCAACCCATCGTACCCCCTGCGGTATAGCGTTCGATTCTCCGTATTATAGTAGAATCTTGGCGCTCTTCATCTGATTGACTCTCTCTCTTTCACGTCTTCCGGCAAGATTCCATGCAAGACGTAGTCGATGATGGGGAAACGCCAATCTCGGGGTTCGAACTCGGCATGAGTTGTGTGCACCTCCTGGACCTCTTCCTCCTTGTCCTCTTCATCGTAAAGGGGCACTAAGAGTTGGTAAGTTCTTACCGTAACAAATTGCTCTGTTCCGGGAGGCTGTGCCAAGGATACAGCTAAAGCTGCCAATGCATCCGCGTAGGTGTTTTGCAATCGCGGAACGTGCTCGATGAAGAATCCTTCAAACGATTCTGCTAGTTCCACCGCCATCTTGTGATAGGGGATTAAATCTTGACTTCGGACTTCGTACTCCCCTTGGACCTGTTTAACTATCAGTTGAGAATCACCGAAAGCTTCGAGATACTCAACCCCCAGCTCCTTGGCGAAATTGAGCCCTATAATCAGTGCGTTATACTCTGCTACATTATTCGAGCATGACTCGGTTAATGAGTAGGCTCGAGGCATCACATGGTTTCCTAGGGAAACTAAGACAACCCCAACTCCGGACGAGACCTTAGAACATCCAGGAGTACCTGTGACAAGAGCCGCTCGGGAAGCACCATCGAAGTACAAACGCCACACTTGTTGGTGCGAAGTTGCGTTGACTTCGTAGGTTTCATCAGGTAGGTCGTCGTATATCTCGGCGGTGTCCGTGGTTGGATTAGCTGCCAAGAGATCACAGATGGCCTGTCCTTTTACTGATTTCTGCTGTTTAAAGTGCAGATCATATTAGGACAAGAGTAAGGCCCATTTTGCTAGCCGCCAACTCATGGAAGCCGGTTGAGTCATGAACACTCGGACCGGGTTAACTTTAGAGATGACATAGATGGTCTGTCCGACCAAGTAATGCCGCATCTTTTGGATGGCGAACACTAAGGCGAGGCATTCTCTCTCAATTATGGGATATCGAGATTCCGTGCCTACCATGGTTCGGCTTAAATAATATACTGCTTGCTCGTGACCGTTATCGTCATCTTGTGCAAGCAATGCACTTAATGAGTGACTCGTCGCCTTGACATAAATCAAGAACGGTTTGCCTGATTTCGGTGCAACGAGTACGGGAGGTTTCGAGAGATATTCTCTAATATTCTCGAATGCCTTTTGGCAAGCATCGTCCCATACGAATGACACGCCCTTCTTTGTGAGCCTGGAGAACGGTTGGCATTTTCCTGAAAGGTTCGATATAAACCGACGGATATAAGCCAATCGCCCTTGTAGTCCTCTGAGCTCTTTGAGGTTTCTCGGAGGTCGTAATTCATTGATCGCCTTTACTTTGTCGGGGTCAATGTGAATACCTTTGTTAGTGACGACGAACCCCAGGAATTTACCACTAGACATTCCGAGGAAAGACTTGGTGGGATTCATCTTCAATTGATGGGCCCGCATCAAGTCGAACATGGTCTTCAAGTCTTTGATGTGATCTTTCTTATCACGACTTTTCACGACCAGATCATCTACGTAGCACTCGACAGTCTTTCGGAGATGCTCCTGAAAGATTTTCGACATAGCTCGCTGATATGTAGCACCTGCATTCTTCAAGCCGAACGGCATAACTATGTAGCAGAATACGCCGAGAGGCGTTCTAAATGCGGTGTGCTTTTCATCATCCGGATGCATCTTTATCTGGTTATAACCAGAGAAACCATCCATAAAGGACATCCTCTCGAACCCACACGTATTGTCAATGATAACATCCGTGATGGGGAGAGGAAAATCATCTTTTGGACAGGCTGCATTGAGATCCCTAAAGTCGATGCATATCCTGATCTTCCCGTTCTTCTTAAGGACCGGGACAATATTAGCAAGCCATTCCGGATGTTGCTCCTCTCGGATGAATCCCAAATCGACGAGCTTTTTGACTTTAGCTTCGATTGCTTCCATCATTTGCGGACGAAACCGTCGTTGTTGTTGTTTGACTGGTTTGACATCCGGCTTAATGTTGAGACGATGCACCGCTACATTTGGATCGAGACCTGGCATGTCTTCATAATTCTAGGCGAACACGTCGATGTATTCCCGGATAAGAGAAATCAACTCCTCCTTCTCCTCAGGTAGGAGGCTATCGCTAATGAATATTGGCTTCGGATTTTCCTCGCTTCCCATATTCACCTGGACTACTTGGTCTTCGGTAGGAGGTTCTCTCTGCTCGAACCGATCGCCGTACTGCATGTTTAAGTGATGAACCCACAGGTCTTCCCATGTCGGCATCTCATCATCTTCTTCTATCGTCGCAGGATCAACTGTAGTCATGTTCGACATTAGCTTCTTAAACATTTCACCAAGACTAGCGTCGGAATCCCAACCCGAAGAGTCAGAAGAGTATCCGTTTCTAGCCTTGTTAGCAATTTGATCGATGATTTGCCAGCCACACTCGTCATCTGATGAGACATAGCCTAAACCTCTCTTGTGGCGATAATAATCATCGGGTTTTCCTTTTGGTACATAGGCCATCCGAGGTGGAACTCGCGGACCTCGACCAAAGAAAAGACCCTCTCCGAGCTTGAAGTCATATCCATGCTTTTCCATCATGTTGCGTGCCTTCCCATCATATCTGAATAGATGACGGGCTGGTTTATCATCGTCGTCTTCCTCTTCCAAGAAGTGGTCGGGTACCGGAGATGCTCTTCCTTTGCCGTAGACGACCTCCTTTCCACCCCCAATCCCTGCGGGGATGATAAGCGTTGTTCCGCAAGGGTCGTGTACCTGCTTCTTCATCAAACAAAATGATTGAAGAGGCATATACAAATCAGGGTTAGCATAGAGTTCGTTAGTGATATCATCGAGACCCGTCGAGTACTCTAAATCATCGTTTATTGATAGTTCTTCGGCAAGTTGCCAATTACAACTATCTTCCGATGATTTATCATCGTCAAGATTGATTACAACGGGTACAATGTCATTTAAAACAAAACCGCCATCATAATCAAACCCTGGTTCGGTATCAGCTTCATCTCCGCTGTCCGTTCCTTGGGCCGATGGTTCAGTATCGGATTCAGTGCCGTATAAAAGGGAATCGGTAAAATAATTCTCCAATCCCTTAAACGGTTGCTTATCCGCGACCACCGTCTTGACTTCATTATTTGTGCCCACATATTTGAGGCATTGATGCAGAGTTGACGGGACTATAAGGTTACCGTGGATCCAAGGTCGACCCAACAGTAAATTATAGGATGTTTCCGCGTCAATCACATAGCATGTAACTTCCGACTTCAAATCCCCAATCTGGCATTTGATTCGGATCTTCCCCAAGGGTTTGGACCCGCTGGTGTTGAATCCATAAATCGTCGTGCCAGTAGACGCTAATTTGCTAGTCGGGATTCCGAGATGATGCATCAATCGGAATGGCATGATGCTAACAGCGGAACCCGGGTCGACTTGGATCCGGTTGACAACGCTGGAGCCAATATGCCCGGTGAAATACAAGGGCCTATCATGCTTTGAGTTCTTCGTTTGCATGTCTTCTTTGGTGAAAGGGATGCAAGGAAAATGATTTGCCGCAAGATTGCAGTGTTGAACTGAAGACTCCGGCTCTTCAGGAAATGGCTTGATTCGAGTCAAGAAAGCTTCAGAGTCGCTCAGGGCCTCTTGTAGTGCTTTCCTTGTATCTTTTGAAAGGCACAACAACTCGTATAAGGTTATCCGAGCCGGGATGTTGGCCAACTGCGCCATGATGTCAAAATAGGGCGGAGAGCTTGCATTCCCCGGTTTGTCTCACCCAATCGGATGATTGAATCGAGACTGCCTCGGGTTCTGAGCTTCTTGACGTACAGGCTCTTTCCCTTTTTCCTTCTGCTGGACTTTCTCTGCAACTGCAGGTGTTGGGGGAATTGCTGAAATTCCCAACTCCACCAATGTCTTGGAAGGAGGGGTTTTGGTGCCCAATTGCTCGGAAGCATCCGGGTACTTGAAATGATACTCATTCCCACTTCGGGTTGCAAAAGCTTCTTGCTCGTCTTCAGAAAGCGGGAAGGTTGGAATTCTTTTGTCATCCTCTCCCGGAATAGCAGAAGCACCGTAACAGGATTTACCCTTCAACTTCTTTTTGTTCGTCTTGGAAGAGGTCATGGCCCACTGTTCATCTGTGATCAAGTCCGGATGAACCCACAAAATCTCGCCATTCGGGGTTGTGTGTGGCACAAGTCCTTTCTGATGCTGTTGGTGCGGATCATCATTCACCGTCTTCACCACCGCATTGATTACCGGCTCGTGTTGGAACCAACTCGAGGGAACAGATCCAAAGCTAATGGATACGGTGTTTGCACCCACCTTCTTCTCCTTGGGTTGCTTCATAGTGATGACCCCTACATCGATTAGGGCCTGAATTTTATCTTTAAGAGCATAGCATACCTTGGTAGGATGGTGCACCGTCCTGTGAAACGCACAGTATTTAGGATCATTGATCCTCTTGGCATCTTCTTGATCCTGAATCGGTGGCAACTTGATTTTGTTGTTCTCGATTAGGTATTTGAAAATACCGGGGACTTCATCTTCCCTGAATGAGTAGACCTTCGGGAACCTCGGCTCCCCGACCTTTTGCTTTTGGGGCTGTTGTTGCCACCTTGATTGTTGAGGCGCCCTCTGTTGCTCCTGTTGCGGCTGTAGCGGCTGTTGCGGCTGTGCTTGCACCTCAAAAACTTGATTTGCGGCTACAGCATTCGCATGCGCCTTCCCTTTACCCTTGGGGGTAAAGTTTGGTTGTGGGGCATTAGTTGGTATTTGCCCTCTTTCCGCCTTCTTCCTCTTGAGGAATCGCTCAGCTCGCTCTCCCCGCACCTTTAGATCTTTCCAGGTCTTCGGTGGTGCCATTCCCATGGCTTCAAGGATGTCGAGCGTCAAGTTGTTGTGGCAAGTTTCGAGGATGAAATCCTCGCTGACCGGATCCCTGCAATTCATAGCTTTGTTCTGGAATCTTTTCACGAAGTTTTCAACCGTCTCGCCGTTCTTTTGCTTTTCATCGAATAGCGTGCCGATTGAAACTTCGGTATCGTCATCAAAGAAGTTTGTTAGGAACATATCCTCCATGTCGTCCCAGCCGTTGATGCTTTCGGGCTTGAGACGGCGATACCAATCGAAGGCAGCTCCGCGAAGAGTGCCGACGAATGACCGCACCATGAGGGGCTCATTTCCGGAAATGATTCCTAAATGAGACTTGAAATAGATTAAGTGTTGGGTAGGGGAACCCTTCCCATCAAACGGCGTAAAGTTAATCAAGTTAAACTTTGCCGGATATGGGATCGATTCCCACTCCCTTGGGTAGGGACAGGGTATACCGGATCTTTTTACCTCTTGAGCACTCATCAATGCGTTGATTTTGCTCTCCAGGTCCTTCATCTTCTGGTCTTCACCCGTATCTGCCTTCGAGTGGCTCCGGGGAGAAGTGACGTGGTCCTCTTTAGCGCCATCGTCTGCAGGACCACCCCCATTGTCGGTGTTGACAGGAGGGATATTGATATTATCCGCTTCCCGTTCATTCTCTTCTGGATTGCGTCGATTTGGCTCTCCTTGGTGGACCGTCAGCACCGCAATCTGTTGGTTGTGCATCTCTCTCATTCGTTGCATGGCCATATCCATCTCGAACTTGAAGCTCTCCTTCTGTTTGGCGAGGGCTTCTTCCAGTATCTTTGATACCTGTTCGGCGCTGATCATGAGTGATTCGTATGGTTGTCCCACACTCGAGGCCGTGTCATCGGATGCCACCGCCGAGCAAGAGTCCGAATCAGCATCTGACTCTTCTTCTTCTAAGGAGAGCCCCTTTGGTACCCTTTGGTAATTCTTCTGGCCGCTAGTTCCGGGCCGCAACCGTGTCATACACCGGGATATCTCGGCAAGCTGATCTATGCTGAAGTATGGTGTTGATCCCCCTCTGCTGGTCATGTTGACCGACACTCTTGAATATTCGTCTTCTCGGCGGAGCAATTTCTTCTTATGGAAATGCCTTGGCTTGGAGAGTCTCTCGAACACCGAGATTCTTCTTGGGGGACTGTCACAACGGCATTCTGACAGCACCGCTTTGATCATGTTGGCACACGGGCAGCGAGACTCCATGTCCTGCACATATCTCTTTCGGGACTTTTCCATACCCCCAGCTCTGTAGTACAACTCATCAGCTTTGTAGCTGGAGCATCCTACAGAGTGTTGGTATGTGTTCCCCGATATAACACTCTCATCCTCAGATGAGTGTGCCTCCCTTCGGGGATGAGATGCCTTGTTGGATTTTTCAAGAGTGGCCCGTTCAATTTTACGCTTTTGTGAGTGTATAAACTGAACGGGCTCTTTTAATCCGACTCGCAATCCGATGCGGTCGGTGATAGGGGCTTTCCCTTTTTCATCTTTCTTTGGGGGATTGATTTGACCCTCGGTCTGATTTTTAACTTGGGGACCTTTCAATGGTCCCAGTCGTTCCTTGATGGGTACCCTTCCTCGGTTCTCCGGTAAGGGACCGAGGTGACCCGTCAAAGGAACCTGGGATCTTGAATGATCCCCTTTCTTACCTGGCCCCGTTGAAGGTGCCGGATCTGGTTTTGAAGAGGCTCGGGCAGCAACTCCACCCACTTGTGTTTGAGGCGTTGGTTTTGGCTTTGGCAACCACACCCACTTGCTTGTAGACGGGCTCTTGGCTACCTCTTCTTTCTGCATTCCCTCCGCCTTGTGTAGAAGGAGCCGAGCATGCGCAAGCAAGGCTCGACGCTTCTTGATTCGCTCCTCGAGCGTGGAACGGTTCCTCTCAACACAAACCCATTCGTTGGTTTCTGTTTTGGAGGCGGAGTTGGTTGCTGGACGTTGTTGTTGCTCTCGATGCTGCCTCGACTTCAAGTCTTCCGCGTAGCGCACTCCATCCTTTGACTCCGCTGCTTTAGCTAGTTGTCGAGCGAGGCGTTGATGACGTCTTTAGAGCACCCTCTTTGACGGAGCTGGAATGGTTTCATCCATTGCCTTTGTGGCGGGAGGGAGAGCCGGATCTACAACCTTGACTCCTCTGAACGTCACGAGGACATTGCGTGATGCGGGCGTAGCAACAGCGACGGGATCTTGGATTGAGGAGTTGGAGATCCCGCGAGCCCTTTTGGGAGATGAAGTCTTCCCGCGCCGGCTTGGAGAGGCGGATCTGGAGGAGGAGGAAGAGAGGTACTCTTCAAACTTCTGCTGGTCGAACTCGTATTCGACCTCTTCATTCACCCGGATCTTGAAGGCCGGTTGCGTCACTCCGATCTCGGCAGCGTGATCGGCGGCTCCCACTGTGGTCGCCAGCTTGTTTTCGTCGAAAGTTGCTGTTTTCATTGATTTGAAATCTGTTACAAACAGAATGAAACAAAGATTACAACTCTCTTGAAAATAAACGCAAGTCCCGTTTATCGGTGCTTGCTTGTGTGGGTCTTTGGCCTGTGATGGGGATGTTGATATCCGTGGACCGCCGGTCGATCAGATCCGTTCCAGGAAAATCCGGCAGAGTTTCGTCTATCCACTGTGGGATATAGAAACCGACAGCTCCTATCTCGGGTAATCGAGATATTCGCTCTTCTTAGTATCACCGCTAAGGGGCAACACTAAGGGAAAAGAGAAGGGGTGAATGAAGAAGGAGACTCCTTGATCCGGCAGGACTTCGCCGCTCTCTTGAAAACTCCGACTCCTCGCTCCAGCAGGGCTTCGCCGCTCTCTCCAAAACTCTAAGGCAAGAGCAATTTCAAGCCAAGAGTATTCCAAAATCCGGGGCCAAGAGAATGGAGACCCAAGGGGTCTATTTATAGGCACAAGAGGAGGCCTAGGGGCTGGCCAAAAAGCGTTTCGCCATAAAAGCATTTCGTCGTAAAAGCGTTTCGCCGTAAAAGCATTTCGTCGTAAAAGCGTTTCGCCGTAAAAGCATTTCGTCGTAAAAGCGTTTCGCCGTAAAAGCATTTCGCCGTGTAACAACCTTGGAGACACCCCCCAAAAAGCGCTTCGACGTAAAAAAAGTTGGAGACACCCCTTGGGGTGTCTCGGCCTGGCCGAGACACCCCTGGGGTGTCTTGGTTTTGCCAAGACACCCCTCGGGTGTTTCGACCTCGCCGGGATACCCCTGAGTGCCTCAGTCTGGTCCGAGGCTCTGCCGTTGATCTGCCGTTGACTTTTCATCCGAACTCGGATTTGATTGATTTCAGATGCGTTGGAATTCTGACGGTGAGCTCTGTAGATCCCATTGGTTGGATTATCAGTGAGGTGAGCGAGATACGAAGGGCGTTGCTCCTTTTGCAGCGGTTGCGGGATTTCCGGTCAGTCCATATCCCCGTTATTCTGAGATTCTGTTGGCTCACGTAGTCCGTCGATTCACTTCAGGCGCTTACCGATGTCAATTGAACTCTTGTGAACCGGGTAGTGACGTTCGTCGTTGCTCGTTAACACTGAGCTGTTTGTGGGGACCTATCGGTAATTTTTGACGCGTACAGACTTTCCTTGAGAAGGAGATCCTTTTGCTCTTGTGAGGGGAGGAGGATCTAGAGGAGGAAGACATGTACTCCTCGTACTTCTATTGGTCAAACTCGTATTCGAGCTCTTCGTCAACCGGTATCCGAATCTGAGGTTGCGACACTATAGCCTCGGTAGAGAGGCTATCGGCTCCTACTGTGGTCGCCAGTTTATTTGCGGTGAAAGTTGATTTCATTATCTGGGAACTCATTACAATCGTTTATCGACTTACAAGTTCAAAAGAGTGAGCCTTTTTATAAGACTTCTCTTACACAAATAAAATAAAAAAAGATTATAACTCTCTCTTAAAACAAACATAGTGGACGTTTATCACCCGCTACTTACGTAGGATCTTTGCCTATGTCGGGAAAGCGTTAGTCCGTAAACCATCGTGGATCAGATCCGGTTGACAGAAGATTAATTAAAGCTCTTACTTCACAAAAGAAGTAATCGCTGAAGTGATAATCTCGACCAAGTGAGATTACGACTCTTCTCGAGATCAAAACAAAGTTTGATCCAGAGGAATGGGGGAACGGGGCTTCAGATCCTTCGAATTACTCATTCATTATGCAAGGATTTGTGAAGATTTGTTAGTCCTCTTTGAAATTTGTGGATCACTCTTCAAACTGACAGCACCTTGCCCAAAACTTTAGATCCCCATAGATGAACCCCTAGGTTTGTATTTATAGGCTTTTTTATAGCGTTTTCTGATAAGAACTGATGATTTAACGTTATCTATAGTCAATAACTGTTTAACCGTGTTTAGGGATAGCTTCAAAGAAGTTAGGGAGGCTCTGGAATGAAAGAATCGCAAAAAACTATCGAAATACACATTTCTAACGTTTCTGGACGCGAGTTACCATCTGGTGGCTCGGCACTGTGTGAGCCACCATTTGGTGGCTCGCGGCCGTACGAGCCACCAAGTGGTGACTCGCGACCACGCGAGCCACCATTTGGTGGCTCGCGCCTAGGCGAGCCACTGGCTTTGGTTCTTATCATTTTGACGTGATTCGATCGCCAGGGTTTTTTTGTTTTGTTCGGTTTAGACCTATTTCACTATTATGCGTATTTCGTCGTTTCGTTGACTAATCTGCTTCACCAATTCGGTTTATACGTATTTCATCATTTCGTAGACTAGTCCGCTTCACCGATTCGCTTTATGCATTTCGTTAGCTTGTAGGCGCCTGACGAGTGCGCGAGCCACTTGGAGCTAGATGATGAGCGTGCGGGCTCATTGCAATGTCATCAACGATTCACCACTTTGTTGTTTCGACAGCTCGTCATCTCGAGCTATGATAGAGACCTATAGGCAATTTTTGATGCCTACATCTCTCATTATAATCTCTCTCTAACTGATTTAGAAAAAGAAATTACAACTCTTCTCTATCAGTATCCCGATTTACAAAAGAAGGAAGGAATTGATGGAGATCCTTCCCTTTGTTTAAAACTGGGTTCTTCTTGGTGTCGATGGGAGCTTGATTCTTGTATCATGTTGATGATCTAAACGCTTTTCCAGGGAGCACGTGAGTGAGGATAAAACGTGCTGAAAAGATATGTGATGGTTTGTGAGGCCAGTCCATCAGATCTAATAGCGCACCGACTCCGGGATTCCGGGGCGGGGCGTTACAAATGGTATCAGATCAAAGCCAACCGGAATTGTGAGAGCTAAGTGCTATGCGGCACAAAGTGCTATGTCGAGAGGGCGGGAGCCACCTCTTGAGGTCATAGGAGCCACCTCTAGAGTCTCACACGGATGGTACGGTCTTGGATGATATGATTTGGCACAACGAGGAAGTTGTAAAATTAAGTGGGGGAGTATGTAATACCCCAACCCTTGAGAGGGTGATGTGATTAGTATTGATAGATTTGATTGGAATACTCATACCACCAAGATGCATCTTTTTTTCGAGAACCCAACTCCTAGAAACTCTAAAGTTAAGCGTGCTTGGCCTGGAGAAATTCTAGGATGGGTGACCTCCTGGGAAGTTTTCCAGGGAGCACGTGAGTAAGGATAAAACATGCTGAAAAGATATGTGGTGGTTTGTGAGGCCAGTCCATCACATCTAATAACGCACCGACTCCGGGATTTCGGGGCGGGGCGTTACAGTTGAACTGAGAATGCAGTAGTGAACCTTGTGTTTTATTGCTTGGAACGCAGAAGTAAGCTCTGCGTTTTGTTCTTGGAATGCAGAGGTGAGCTCTGTGTTTTGAATTGAAGAGACCATTGATTTGTAGTCTCTTTAGTTAGAGTGTTGCAAAGATTGTGATCTTCATCTCGGCTCCTTAGAATGTGAGAGTCATCAATTGTAATTCCTGTTGATGATTGTGAAGGTCGTCATATTAGAACTTTCATCGGTTGTTGTGAAGGTCGTTGAATTGTAACCTTCGTTGATTGTCGTGAAAGTCTCCAAATTGTAGCATTCTAGAAGTCATTGAATTGTAACTTCTATTATCAGTGCTTGGTAGGGTTTAACTATCTGCGGTAATCTTTAGACAACCTACTGTAGTAGAAAAAAATCTCGTCTTCCACTCGACGCGACTCATTTAGGTAATCATTATTTCTTTTTAGAATATGTATATGTGGCTAATCTTTACCTAATCTTTACAATAATTTTTTATCTTTTGGCGACTTGGTTGCGTAATTTATTGGCAATTAGTGTTAGCCCTTATGTTTTGATGATGTTTTACAACCACCATTATCGGTACTAATGGCTTATTGAGTGTAAATGTAGTGAACTCGTTTATCAAGCTTGTTAGTACCACAAATGGAGGATTGGATGGAATATGCGCTACAATAATGATATCCAAAGGAGGAGGAGGCATAGTGATGAAGCAACGTTATTTCAAGAACAACAAATTCAAATAGAAGCTTTATCCAACTCAAGCTATATCAAGACTCAAGAATTGCATTCTATGTGAGGATATTAGCTAGTTTTTATTTTTCTCTCTAGTGCTAGAATGTAGGCAAAGAGTAATTGATTTCACTTGAAGCTATTGGGATATCACACACACGTTTTCATACTTATGTTTTTAAGCGTTTTTCATAAAATACTACTTTTCACAAGTATGAGGACCTATTTGCAAAATTTCTCTTCTAAACAATTTGTTCCTAGTATTAAAAACATTTTACAAAGTTTCATAATTTTCAGAAGTCAAATGAACATTTTACAAATTGTTAAAGTGTGTCAAATATCAGTTTTTTGGAATGTATCAGTATGCGGTCGACCGTACCGGTCGACCGCACCTGTGCTCATTCGTTAGTGGGCAGCAGAGAGTTTGTCGGTCGACCGCCGTGATCGATCGAGAGCTCGAGACTTCCCACGGTCGACCGGTGCGGTCGACCGAAGAAGTCTCTGCTCGTTTTCTCAGTTTGGGATCTGGATCGCGGTCGACCACGAATTTTTTTGGTCGACCGCTAAGTGTTTTCAAACGGCTATTTGTTTTCAATTTCTGCGCTGTCTGTACACAATCTCCTTCAGATTGTTTACAGACTGTGTTCCTGGTTTTAGGAGATTAGGTTTTGAGTTTAGATAGCTGGTTTTCACCTATTTAAACTCTTCTTCTTCTTCTTCTTCCTAAAAGTCCCAGCTTTTGCAAAAACCAGAGACATTTTTTTTACTGAGCAAAATTTTCAAACATGTTCTTTCTGAGTTTTGTGTGTTCACTTCCCAGCTTTAGTGTGCTCTTTCTCTTTGCCATAGGGACGTTGTAAAGGGAGAGTCTTACACCATTTCTACTATCTTGAGAGTGTGATCTTGTGTAGATCAATTGTGTGGAAGTGTGATCTAGTGAGATCAATTGTGTAGTGTGAGATCGTGAGGGGATCGCTGTGTAGACGAAGTTCCGGCTTTCAAACCGGGTTGTGTAGTGGATTTCTTCTCGAAAGTGGGGAACGGGGACGTAGGTCAGTGGACCGAACCTCGTTAACACATCCCGCGTCACAGGATAACGATTCCTAACACCATCTCCTCTATTTTGATTGCATTAGAATACTGTGGTTTGCTTGTCTTAATTTTATTACATAATTATAGCCTATTGACCCTAATCACCCCCTCTAGGGTCCAACAATTGGTATCAGAGCTTGGTCTCTATATTAGTTTTTGGTTTAATCACCTTAGAGAAAAGATCTTATGGTGGCTTCAATGAATGTGCATATGTTAGAAGGACAATCCACCACTAGACCACCACTTTTCATTGGTAGTAAGTTTGCTTATTGGAAGGCTAGGATGAGGATTTATCTTCGTTGCATTGACCTTGACATCTTAGAGCTCATAGAGAAGAAGTATGTAGAGAAGTCCAAAGTCGAGAACATGACCGATGGAGAAAGGCACTAAGCTAATCTTAATGCTAAGGCTATGAATGTCTTAATTTGTGGTCTTTCCCCCAACGAGTATAATAGGGTTTCCACGTGTGCAACCGCATACGAAATATGGGTGAAATTGTGTATCACACACGAAGGAACCCCCAAGTTAAGGAATCCAAGATTAGTGGACTTATGCATGAATATGAGTTATTTCAAATGCTTCCAAATGAATCAATTGATGCTATGTTTTCTTACTTCACTAACATTATCAATGAATTGCATGGTCTTGATAAGAAATTGACTATTCAAGAGATAAACTACAAGATTCTTCGTTTATTGATTCCGATGTGGGAACCCAAGGCGACGGCGATAGAAGAAGCTCATGACTTTACCACTTTACCCCTCGATGGCCTCATCGGAAAGCTCAAGGTCCATGAGAAGAAGCTCAAGGGGAAGGAGAAGGAGGAAGTGCCCTCACGGGAAGTTGAGGAGCCATCACCAAAATTGAAGACCATAGCTCTCAAAGGAGCTAGTGATTACTCCTCTCCGTCATCGGATGGTGAAGTAGATTTTTCTAGAGAAGTGGCTCATCTCTCTAGAAGAATCTCTAGACTCATAAAAATGAATAAGAAATTTAACCCCCGATCTAACAACAAATTTTCTTCACGTGTAGGAAAATGTTTCGAATGCAATGAATCGGGCCACATCGCTAAGGATTGCCCCAAGCTCAAGGAGAAGTACATGAAGTACAAGAAGAAGAAGGCTATGTATGTCGGATAGGAAGAATCCGAACCAAGTGATTCGGATAGCAATGAAGAAGGAGCCAAACTTGCTCTTCATGATCCCAACATTTGTTTCATGGCATATGAACAAGAGGTAATATCCGAGACCGAAAGTGAATCTTTCTACATGCAATGTGACATAGCTACGGCTCTAGAAGAATTGAACTTTGAATTTAAGAGAATGTCAAAAGAATACTCTTCATTTAAAATGTTGCATGCGTCTTGTGATATTAAGCTAGAATAACTAACAACCTCTCTGTAGGCGTATAAAACTGCCTATAGGTCCCTTAACACAGTTCGGTATGGTGATTCGACAAATCAACGAACCATCGGACGATAAATCCAAGCGTGTTCGAAGCTAAGTGAGACGGGATGAAGAGGGTTAACGAAGCGACGAGGTTAATGAACCATACGTAAGCTAACGAGTCGAGAAATCAACGAGTCATTCAATCAAGAGCGGACTCGAAAGAATCAAGATCGAATCAAGATCAGTTTCGGACTCGAACTCAAAAGCGGATTTACTACCAAATCAGGATCCGGATTTACTACCAAATCAGGTCAACGAATGAAGTCTGGATAAGTCAACTACAGAACCGAAAAACGGACACAACGACAGGAAAAACCAACACCAAGAGAGGCTCGGCCGAAACCGAGCCACCTCTTGGTGGCTCGGCCAAAGCCGAGCCACCTCTTGGTGGCTAGGTGGTTCGGCCACCTGTGTCCGGGCACAGTGAAGAGAGGCTATAAATAGGAGAGGTGTGGCTCATTTGAAAGGACTTTTGGACTCGTGAGAGAAAACTCTGCCGAATTGAGAACTCAACCTCGAATCATCGGAGCCTCTAAGACTTGGACTAAATCCTCAGATCTGATCCTCAGCGACCATCGACGCCAAATAAGGCAAGAGTTCGAGAGGAAGTCGGATCTCAGATCTACGCGGTCATCCTCCGGATCAAAGCTTGGTCTTTGATCCCGAGAATCGGGCGATTATTTCCTTGGTGAACTAATCCCCCCCGGCTATTATTTCCTTCGTGAAATAATACCCGTCGTACTGCGTAGATCCGACCGGATCTAGATCGCGCGGTGGTCCACGGATAAACCCCGACGCAGGCAAACAACCCACGCAAGCGAGCGACCGCAAAACAGGAGCTCGTGATTTGTTCGACAAACAAGGAGAAAAAGTTGTAATTTTTCTTTTCTTTTATTTGATTTTCATTGTAACCGGATCTTATAAAAAGACCGGATCTTTATAACCGATAAACTGTTATTTGAGATAGCAATGGAATCAGTGAAGAAAGCAACGATTTTCCCTGCAAACAATCTGGCGACCACAGTGGGAGCTGCCGATCTCGCTGCCGAGATCGGAGTGTCGCAGCCGCGGATCTCAATCCCGATCGTAGAGGAGGTCGAATATGAATTCGATCAGCAGAAGTTCGAGGAGTACCTGTCGTCCTCGTCCGGATCTACCTCCCCCCGCAAGTCTAAGAAGTTCTCCTCCAAGAGGAAAGTCCGTTGGTATGAAGAAATGGAGAATACCAACGCAGAAGTGGCCCCAACTGATGCCGAAGTTGCATCGGGTGAAGTTCCACCGGCCTCCAAGCAGGTCAAATCCGCCATTGAAGGCGTGGTGACTCTCTCTAAGAGAGCCCGCCAAAGGCAACGTCAACGCCTTGCGAAACAATTCGCAAGGGCAATGGAGTCCGTTGACGGGATCCACTACAACGCGGATCTGAAGAACGGAAGAGGCAAACAGCCTCAGCAACTGATGAATGGTAGCTTTTCCAAGCCGCCAATGAACGAATGGGTCCGTGTCAAACAGAATCGTTCGACGCTGGAGGAGTGCATTCACAAGCGCCGCGCACTATCAGCGCAGGCACGGGCTCAAGTCGAGGAAGCCCGTAGAAAGCTGCAAAAAGAAGTGGCTAAGAAACCGCCACCAACTCGCAAAGTTTGGAGGCCGAAGTCTGAAGCGGCAATTCAGGCTAAGGAGCGACAACTGCAGCCTTCAAAAGTTCAACCTCCGGCGAATCAACCCAAATCGCCGATGATTTCCACAATTGCTCCGGGAGATCCCTCAGGACCATCCCAAAGAAGGAAGTCAGTCTTGGAGCGCCTCGGTCCACTTCCCGAGAAGCGAAGCAAAGCTCCAGTCCAAGAACATTTGGGCCCACTAAAGAAGCCCCGAACGATTCAACATGCTGGGGGTCGCCGCAAGCCTCAACATGACAAAGAGATCAGGGCAGCTAAGCGCACTACTCTGCGCATTGAAGTACAGGAGCCCGCTGAGGATTCACACCCACAAAGGCATGTTTCGAGGCGTGTGACTCTCGAAAGCCCGAAGAAGGCAGTTCGCCCTCAGAAGGAAACATTATCGTCTGATGACGATGACGTTATACCTGAGAAATCATGCCAACACACGATAGGTTACTCCGACCTTCAAACTGACGAGTTGTACTATCGTGTTGGGGGTACGAGCAAAGCCAGAAAGAGAAGTCCTCGAAGGCTGGAAACTCAATGCCCCTATTCCAAACTCATCCGGGCGGTATTGTCTGAGTGCAACTGCATCAAGGCAGTCCCCGAAAGAGTTTTAGTTTTCGAAAGGCTTAGTACCGAAACGCAAAAACCAAGGCATAGGCGTTTCCGACGAAGAAGAACGGTGGTCGAAGATGGAGAATTTCCGAGGGTCACCACCAATATGACCAGCAAGGGAACATCGGCTCAGGACAATCTCGAGGCGATTCCAGAGGTGCCCCGACGTGTAACTCGTCTGCAGTCCGGAGCTATCATTCGTGCAACATATGGTAGGGTTCGAACAAGATTACCTTCAGGAGATGAAGAATCAGATGCCGGCTCGATAGTTGCATCTGACAATACCGTATCCAGCGAAGGACAACCCCGCGAGTCATTCATGATAAGCGCGGAACAAGTGGCCAAGATGCTCGAAGAAGCCATGGCCAAACAACAGGAGAGCTTCAGGTTCGAAATGCAGATGGCCATGCAGAATATAAGAGAAATGCATGAGCAACAAATCCAGGCACTGACGAACCAGCAAGGTCAACCAAGCCGCCGTAACCAGGTTATTCAGGAAGATGAGCACACGGATACGGATGAAGCTCGCAACGCCAATAATCCTCCCGTCAATGCAGGGGGTGGTAATGAGGATGCTAGTCACAATGCCACGCTTCCACCTCAGAATCGTGCTAACGAAAACACGGGTGAAAGTTTGAAGATCAAAAACCTCGAGAGCAAGATCAATACATTGATTTCTGCTCAAGAGGTGAAGAAAACGGGCATTCCTTGTCCATACCCAAGAGAATGGGAATCAATCCCATATCCGACGAAGTTCAATTTAATTAACTTCACGCCGTTTGATGGGAAGGGTTCACCCACCCAGCATTTGATTTACTTCAAATGGGTTATCTCTGGCAATGAACCTCTAATGGTACGGTCCTTCGTTGGCACTCTTCGCGGAGCCGCCTTCGATTGGTATCGCCGCCTCAAGCCAGGTAGCGTGAACACCTGGGATGATATGGAGACTAAGTTCCTTGCCAATTTCTTCAACGACGACACCGAGATATCTATCGGGTCGTTACTGGATGAAAAACAGAAAGACGGGGAGTTAGTCGATACCTTCGTCAAAAGGTTCCGGAACAAGGCGATGAATTACCGGGACCCGATCACTAAGGAGTTCATTCTCCAGACCTGCCACAACAATCTTTCATTGGATGTGTTGGAAGCAATGGGGACAGCACCATCCAAAACATGGAAGGATCTGAAGGTCCGAGGGGAACAAGCCGAGCGATTCCTCAGAAGGAAGAAGGCGGAGAGAGGCCAGCAAGCGGCGAATGCTCTAACGTAGAATTTCAACCCAAGGGGGAAAGGTAAGGCACATGCTAATGCAGCTGATGCTAACCAAACTTTCCAATTGCAACCTCAGCAATAGCAGCAGCGGCAACAACGACCTCAGAAGTAGAAATCTTCGGAGCTAAGGTTTCCCAAAGTTTACTCCTTCAAAGATGATGAAGTTCCCGGCATCTTCAAGTACCTGTTGGAGAATAACAAAATCCAGCTACCGGTGATCGTAGATCAAGAAGGGGCCAGCAAAGTGACGGGTCCGAAGTACTACGCGTACCATAGAGCGGTCCATCACCCTACGAGGTCATGCTACCACCTCAAAGATAAAATCCAGGCGTTAATTGACGTAGGAGTCATAACCCCGAAGCCTGCCAAGAATGTGGGAGCAAATGCAGTATCAATCAGCTTTGGATCGGTGCCCACAACATGGTTCGAGCCAAAACGCGTCACCAAAGTAGGAATGAAGACGGTGAATGATGATCCATATGGACAGCGCCAAAAGGGACTTGTGCCACACACAGCCCCAAACGGCGAAATCCTCTGGGTTCATCCGGATCTTATTGAAGATGATCAGTGGGCGACTTCCTCGACCAAGAAGGGTAAAGGCAAGTCTTGCAATGCTACTTCTGCAATCTTCGAAGAGGATGGTGATGAAGCTTCTACCTTCCCGCTCTCCGAAGAAGAACAAGAAGTCTTTGCCACTTCAACTATCCGTCACCTAGTGATCAGTTAGCCGAGCAGGGCATGACTAAATGGGGACCAGCCAAAACTCTCACGGAGCTGGGGATGATTGCAGTTCCTAAACCGGTTGAAAATGCTCGACGACAGCCGGTGGATAAGCAGAAAGAAAAGAGACCCCAGGAGGTGCAGAATCCGAAGCAGTCTCGTTTCAATCGTCCGATTGGAAGAGATAAACCGAAGAGCTTGAACACTACGCGCGTCTTTGATATTATGGCTCAATTAGCTAATATTCCAGTGCGGATAACACTGTATGAGTTGCTGCGGTTATCTAAGGAGACCAGGGAAGCCTTACAAGAGGCCTTGGCCGATTCAGAAGCATTCCTTACTCGGGTCAAGCCGGTGCCGGAAGAGCCAGAGCTATTAGTTCAACAATGCAATATAGCGGCTAAGAACCTTCCCTGCATTACCTTCACCAAAGAGGATATGCAGACGAAGAATTCGAATCATGATCGACCCCTGTATTTCGTTGGGTACATTGGCTCCAGCGAAGTCAACCGAATCCAAGTGGATCCGGGTTCCGCTGTGAGTATAATGCCGCTTTGTTTGATGCATAGTGTAGGCGTATAAAACTACCTATAGGTCCCTTAACACAGCTCGACGACGCTGGTTCGACAAACCAACCATCGAGCGACGTATCCAAACATGACCGTTAGCCCTCAACACCGAAGCGGATTAACGAAGCTACGAAGCTGACAAACCGCACGCAAACAATGGAATAAATCCACTCGCATGCGGAATCAAGTTAACGGGTTAAGGAATCAACGAGTCATCCAACCAAGAGCGGACTCGGATGAATCGCGATCAAGTCAAGATCAGTTTCGGATTCGAACTCAGAAGCGGATCTACTGCCAAATCAGGTCAACGAATCGAATCCGAACCAATCAACCGCAGAACCAGAAAACGGGCACAAAGAGGCAAAACGACAAACACCTGGAGGTCAGCTCACCGAGCCACCAAGGAGGCTCGGTGGCCGAGCCACCAAGTGGTGGCTCGGCCGAGCCACCTAGGTGGCTCGGCCACCACCGAGCCACCACATGGTGGCTCGGCGGCCACCTTG
>BQKN01060207.1:0-20501 GCA_022839385.1 Asparagus kiusianus
TACTTTGACGGTGCTTCCCGAGCAACCAATGTAGTGAGCATTCCCAGATGTTCGAATATATCTTCAGGTGTCGGAGTCATCCTAGTTTACCTAGAGAAACATTTATTGCCTCGAGCCTATTCACTTACTGAGCCATGCTCTAATAATGTAGTCGAATACAATGCGTTGCTCATTGGACTCAGTTTCGCCAAAGAGCTGGGGGTCTGATATCTCAAAGCTTTTGGTAACTCTTAACTGATAGTCAATCAAGTTCGAGGAGAGTACGAAGTCAGAAACTAAGATCTGACCCCGTACCACTAGGCGACCATCGAAATGACAGACTCATTTAAAGAAATTTTCATCGAGTACATCCTGTGTCTCCAGAACAGATATGTAGATGCACTGACAGTATTAGCAATATCTTTGGCACAGCCTCCCGAGACAGAACAACTGGTTACACTAAGAACCCACCAGCTTTTCATACCAGATTACGCTTTACACATCAAAGAAGTGCACTCTACCAGAATCGAACTCGAGCCTTAAGATTGGCGATTCCCCATTTTTGATTATGTCTTATATGGCATTTTACTAGAAGATATAAAGGAAAGGGATTCAGTCTGACGAAGAGCACTGAGATTCTATTACAACGCAATGACCCAAATGTTGTATCGTCGTGCATATGACGGTCTGCTACTCGGTGTTTTTCAACAAAAGAGGCGGAAGAGGCACTCAAAGAAGTGCACGATAGCACGTGTGGCGCACACCAACCCGGTTAAAACTCTGTGATCGACTAAGAAGAATGGGATATTAATGGCCAACCATGGTCAAAGACGTAGTTGAGTATGCCCAACAGTGTCACACGTGTTAAATATATGTAAATTATATGCACCAACCTCCGGAGCATTTGCACCTTTTAGCTACATCATGGTCGTTCGATACATGGGGAATGGACGTCCTTGGTCCTATTTTTCCTCCATCCACCAAAGGTGATCACTTTATTTTAGCAATCACTGACTACTTCTCCAAGTGGGCCGAAGCAATTTTACTTATGCGATGTCGTTAAATTCATCAAACACCATATTATCTACTGATATAGTGTTCCGAGACAAATTGTACATGACAACAACCCTCGGTTTTTTAGCAACGACTTCAACAATTCTGTAAAAAATTCAAAATTCTAGATGTTTCCTCGATGGCACATAATCCCATAGCGAACAGATTGGTTGAAACATTCAACAAGACCATCATAAAGATTTTGTCAGAGCTTGTGAGAAGCAATAAGCGAGACTGGGATGAAAAACTTGGTGAAACTCTTTGGGCCTATCGCATCACTATCCACACGCCTACAGGAGAAACTTCATATTCTCTAGTATATAGGTATGAAGCCGTCCTCCTGCTGGAAATCTAAATTCCTTCCCTCTACATCGCCCTCGCAACGGGTATGACAATGGAAGAACAACATCAGAGATGTCTTGAAGAACTTATGATGTTAGATAAAAAACAGTTAGAAGCTCAACAACAAATTGTGTTCTACTAAGCTAGAATTTCCACGGCCTTTTGTAGGTGTCAAAAATTACCTATAGGTTCACGCACGTAGTTTGAGACAGAGAGAAGATGATAAACATTATTATCTGGGTCAAGGAGGATTATCTAACACCGACAAGAGCATGAAACAAATCGGCGAACCATTAATGACGTAGCAACAAGCTACTAAAATGGCAAATCAAGTGGTCTGCGCTCACCGGCCACCTCCAAGTGGCCTGCGTGCTCATCAGCCATCTCCAAGTGGCCCGCGTACTCACCGGCCAGCTCCAAGTGGCCTACAAGCTCATCGACTAGCTCCAAATAGATAACACACTCACCGACCACCTCCAAGCTAACGAAAAGCTTGAAGTAAATCAGTGAAGCGTATGAGTCAATGTGACACGTGAAACGGCAAAAAAAACTCAGCCAGGAGTTGTGTTTGCCCAAAAGGGGAAAACATCATGTGTGTCTCTCCCACATGATGTGTGGTTTGCCTATTAGAAGTTGTAGGTCTCTTCTCCAGCTTTCCAACACATCTTGAATTACCTCATTCTGAGACTGGACGAGAGAGTTAATGCTAAAATACCCAAGACGGTACAAACTGGCTCGTAGAGTGCTGAACCACCATTTGGTGGCTCACATCGCCATGATGCAACTTGATTCTAGAGAATTTCAAAAGAAAATTTTGTAGGTCTTCTTGTCATCTTTCCAATGTATCTTGAATCACCTCATTCTGAAACCAGACGAGAGAGTTAGAGCTAAAATACCTGAGGTGGTACAAACTAGCTCGCCCAAGGCCGAGCCAGCATTTGGTGACTCACATAGTTCCGAGCCACCAGATAGTGGCTCATGCCCAGAAATGCTAAAAACATGTTTTTTAATAGTTTTTGATAGTTTTCGTGGGATTCTTCTATTCCACAGCCTCCCATGAAGCTATCCTTAAACATGGTTAAGTAATTATTAACTACGGATGAGGTTAAATCATCAATTCCTATCCTAAAATGTTACAACCAAAACCTATAAATACAATCCTAGGACCTTCATTTGTAGGGATCTGAAATCATAGGGCGAGGTACTATCAAATTGAAGAGTGGAGCATTAATTCCAGAGGAGGGCTAGCAGATCTTGGCGAACTTCAGCATAAAGAGGAAGCTATTCGAGGATCTAAGGCCCGTTCTCCCTTTCCTCCTGATCAAACTTGGTTTTGATCTCGAGGAGAGTTGTAATCTCTCTTGGTCAAAATTATCACTTCTGCGATTATTTTCTTTGTGAAACAAGAGCATCAATTAACTTTTCTGTCAACCGGATCCGATCCTTGGTGGTCCAAGGACTAACGCGTCTCCGGCACAGGCAAAGATCCCACGTGAAGAAGCGAGTGATAAACGTTTGTTTCATGTATTTTGAGTTGTAATTTTTTTGTTTTATTTGTGTAAGAGAGTAATCTTATAAAAAGATTAACCCTTTTAAATCTGTAATTGACAAACAATTGTTATGGATTCTACAAATAAACCAACTTTCTCCCCAAACACACTGATGACCATAGTGGGAGCTAACAGCCTCTCTACCGAGGCTGTGGTACCACAATCACAGATCAAGATCCTGGTTGAAGAAGAGGTCGAGTACGAGTTTGACCAGCTCAAGTTCGAGGAATACCTCTCCTCATCCTCATCAAGATCTTCCTCGTCCCGCAAGTACAGGAAGATATCGACAGCAAAGAAGGCTCAGGATGACTCTAGCCAAAGTGTTGCTAATGCATCCCCTCGCAACACTCCTCCGGCATCCAATGAAGCCGAGATTTTAGATCATAATGACTCCTATTCAATCCAGGAGTTGTTTAACAAAAGCGCACCAATTCTTACAAAGAGGGCTCGTTAGAAGCAACGCCAACGCCTCGCAAGTCAGCTTTCCAAGGCCTTAGAGCCAATAGATGGGATTCGTTATCACGCGGATCTAAAGTTCAGGGAACACCAAGCACCTCAACAGTAAGCAAATGGCCCCTCCTCCAAGCAATCGGCTAGCGAATGGGTCTGTATCAAAAGGACTCGTTCAACTCTCGAGGAGCGCATCCAAAAGTGTCATGCATGTACCTTAGCATGAAAGGTGCAAGACACAAAGGAGGACAAGGTGGCCAAGAAACCACCAAAACCATGCCAAGAATGGAGGACGAAATCCAAAACAGCAATTCGGACAAGTGCCGAGACACTCGAAACTCGCAAGCCAACAAACCGTGTCTTGACCAGGGTCAGGCAAGCCAATGGTGGTTCAACTAAGGCCGAGCTAGCAAATGGTGGCTCGGCTAAGGCAGAGCCACCTTGAGCTAGCCCACACTATGGCTGAGCTAGCTCAGTCTGGCTGGTACTCGCCTCGCCTCCCACGCCCATTTCTGAGTTTCCTACAGCCCCTGTTCTTATTTCGACTTCTCCCGTACCTTTGATGATGTCCCACAGTAGGGTTGACCTATCAAATTTCAAGATTATGATTGTGGGTCACCTTGGTCCTTCATACGAAGATCGAGGCAAAGCTCTGATAAACAGAAATTGAGTAGTTCCACAGACTGGGGGTCATACACGCTCTCCCGTTAAACCATCTACTTCTCAAAGGTGTCTCGTCGCCTCCAAACAAACAGGGATGTCTTGTTGTACAGATTCGTGTGCCGTGCATAAGGGAATTCATGTCACCTCTAGAATGGGGGTGCGTACAGAAGGCCAGGAGCCCATTAAGGATGCACCCTCTTGAAGGTATGGTCCCAAACGCGTGACTCCTGCAAACGCTAATAAGGCGTTACCCATTCAAAAGAAAACATGTATGTCGAATGACAACATTATACCTAGGCACTCAAACCAATAGCTGATAGGTTGCTCCGACCATAATGTCAATGAGTTGTACTATTAGGCCAAGGGTACGAAGAAATCTGAAAAGAGAAGTATCCCAGAATCAGACTCTCGCTGTCCTTGTGAGATGTTAATCAGGATAGTATTAGCAGAGTATAGCTACCCCAAGACTACTCAACGGAGGGTCTCTATATTCGAAAGACTTTCCACTGAAGTGTCAAAACACAAACTAAGATGCTTCTACAAGAAGAAATCTACCATTTAAGATGATGATCTCCCAGAAGTCACCATCAACGTGATCGATAAATGGAAATTGCCAAGGCATTACAACCCTGACTCTTTCTCGGAGACATCTCTGCGCATCACTTGGTTATGGTCCGGAACTAGATGACCTAAACCTGATAGAGGACACTCCTCAAAGGATGAAACGTCAGACGCCAACTCCGTGATCGCTTCTGACAATACGATGTCTAGTACAGGACAATCTCGTGAGGCTTTCATGATCAACACTGAACAAATGGCTAATATCCTCGAAGACGCTCTAGCCAAGTAGAAAGAGAATTTCAAATTTGAAATGGAAATGACTATGCAATGGATATGGGAATTGCATGATCAACAGATTCAAGCCTTGTCGAATCAGCTCAACGAATCCAGTCGTCACCATACTACCAATCAGTCAGATAGCGACTCAGAGGTAGAGGGGACTGTCAATGCCGATACTCCTCCCAATGAAAAAGATGTTGGGGTGTCCTTAACAATAATACTACCCCTAGGGGTGGCCCCATCACTAATGACAATGCTGGAGATGGTCCCATCGTTCCTCCTTAAAATTGCCCGAAGAAAGATATAGGCAACAACTAGATGATGAAAGAGCTGGAGAATAAGGTCAATGCCTTAATGTCCACTCAATAAGTGAGGAAAATGGGTATTCTATGTCCCTATTCAAGATAGTGGGATTCGATTCTGTATCCAAAAAAGTTCAATCTTATTAACTTCATGTTGTTCTACAGAAAGGGTTCACCCACTCAACACCTAATTTACTTCAAGTCCCACCTGGGTGTGATCTCTGGCAACGAACCTTTGATGGTCCGGTCATTCGTTGGTACCCTTCACGAAGCTATCTTTGATTGGTACCACCGTCTTAAGCCGAGAAGTATCAATAGGTGGGATGACATGGAAAGCTCGTTCCTCAACAACTTCTTTGATGATGACACGGAAGTGTCGATCGGAGTCCTTTTGGACGAGAAGCAAAAGGATAGGGAGTCAGTTGATAGCTTTGTTAAACACTTCCGCAACAAAGCAATAAATTACAGAGATCCTATTACAGAGGAAGTTAGCTTGCAGACATGTCACAACAATCTTTCCATTGATGTGCTGGAAGCCCTAGGGGTCGTGCCATCCACGACATGGAAAGAATTAAAATTACGTGGTGAATAGGCCGAATGCTTTCTCAAAAGAAAAAAGCTTGAAAGAGGTCAACTGACGACTAAACCCCCAAATTCGAATTTTGCTTCACGTGGTAAGGGAAAGACACCTGCAGCGGCTGTTGACGCTAATCAGACGTCACAACAGTAGCCTCAGAAGCAGCGAAGGACCCTGGATCCGAGACTCTAAAAAGAGTACTCCTTTAAGGATGAAGAGATTCCAAGTATTTTCAAATATCTCCTTGAAAATAACAAAATCAAGCTGCCACCTATTATGAATCAGGAGGAAGCTAACAACACTTCGGATTCGAAGTACTGTGCATACCATAGGAGGTTCCTTCAACCCATTAAGGCTTGCTTCACTCTCAAGAATAACATTCAAGCCTTGGTTGACGCCGACATCATAATGCCAAAATAAGCTAAATGGGAACCTCTTCCTCCGAGGAGTATAAGAGGTTAAACTGCTTCTCCCATCACTCTGAAAAATATGAGTATAAACTATTTCTTTCAAAACTCCAACAGGTATATGAGTATAAAATTTTTCCCTTGTATCCAACGAAAAGTTCCTAGAGAATATTACTCTTAATATTCTTAAGGATAACCCGACAGTGTGGCCGAATACAACTGGATTCGGGTTCACCAAAAAGCTGGGGGTGAGATACCTTGGTGCATTCTCATGGGAAGTTCGTGGAGAATGCTATACATGGTATTCTTAGGGATAACCCAAAACCGATCATTCAAGGTGAAAACCGATCATCAGAATAATTTGTTGTTAATCATGATTAAGAACCTCCCACTATGGCTATTTAATCATTTTTAAGATGATTAAAACCCTCTCACTGTGACTTTCCGAGCACTCTCTCGTTGAGATGAGATTTAATGACCTCATTTGATCAAACTGTCCTCACGAAATTCCCACGACGTAACTATGGAGTGCTTGATGATTCACGGTCCTCCATTATAAAGTTCCTCACTAATCAAATTAACTGACAGTAGGTCCATAAAAATTCTTTTGGCTGAGTCCATCCAAACTCCCATTGTGTTGGTGCACTAAACACTCCTAATGTTAAAGTCCTAACATGGTACTCAAAAGTTCAAACTACTAATCCATGGTAATTAGCAAACCCCTTTCGTGTTAAATCATGGTCACTTGACACCGAAAACCCCCACCGAGTGATTTGTACAAGTTACATTCTCACTATTATTTGTACCCCACTCCTACTACTTGTTTGGTCAAACATTCCTATAGTTAGGATTAAAGCCTAAATCTCCTCTCAATTCCTTTCATGAACGAGAGGTTCACTTTCAAATCAGGTGATCATACCTTCCTACAGTTAAGGTTGTCTCAAACCTCCCACTTGGTCAAATCTTCCTACAATTAGGGTGAAAACTAGAGTTCCCTCTCGATAAACTTGAAATTCACCTTCAGATTAGGTAATCAAACCATTCGATAGTTAAGGTTATCCGAATCTTTTTTGATTCTCGAACTGATGATCCCACTTTGAATTTCTTTTGGACCTAAAGATAGAATATACAATTTTTCCTCTCCAAGAGAAGACACCACTTTCTAACACAAAAATCCATGTCTTATGCACATGGGAGACTTTATCTCATTCTTAAATTGAGATAAGCCTGCATCAAACACATGCTGCAGGGTGGTCTGTTCGCGCGAAAATGACCAAGTTTACGTATTCAACACCGTAGCACTAAAAATCCATGTCTTTTATACATAGGGAATTTTATCATGAATCCTAAGTAGGGATAAGTTAGCGCCTAACATGTGTTTCCTGTTAGTCTTTTACCATAAAAAGGACAAAAACCCACGTATTTAACATCATGGCATCCCGTTATTAATAACGCCAAAATTCGTGCCTTACACGCACGGGGAATTTTATCCCAAATCCTAAGTAGGGATAAGTCAGCGCCTAACACGCATTGTCGGTTAGTCTTTTACCGTAAAAAGGATAAAAGCCCACGTATTCAATATCGTGGCAAGACGTTGTTAATAACACCAAAATTCATGTCTTACATGCATGGGGAATTTTATCCTGAATCTTAAGTAGGGATAAATCACCGCCTAATACGCGTTGCCGGTTAGTCTTTTACCGTAAAAAGGATGAAAGCCCACGTATTCAACATCGTGACAAGCCGTTGCTAATAACATCAAAATCTGTGCCTTACATGCATAGGGAATTTTATCTTGAATCCTAAGTAGGAATAAGTCAACACCTAACACGCGTTATAGGTTAGTCTTTCACCTAAAAAAGACAAAAGCCCACGTATTCAACATCGTGACAGGCCATTATAAATAACGTCAAAATCCATACCTTACACGCTCGGGGGGTTTTATCCTAAATCCTAAGTAGAGATAAGTCAGCGCCTAACACACGTGGCCGGTTAGTCTTTCACCGTAAAAAGGACAAAAGCACACGTATTCAACATCATGGCAGACCGTTATTAATAATGTTATAATCTATGTCTTACACATATGAAGAATTTTATCCCGAATCCTAAGTCGGGGTAAGTCAACACCTAACACGCGTTGTCGGTTAGTCTTTTGTCGTAAAAAGGACAAAAGCCCACGTATTCAACATTATGGCAGACCATTATTAATAACGCCGTAATCCATGCCTTACACGCATAGAGAATTTTATTCCAAATTCTAAATAGGGATAATCAACGCCTAACACACATTGTCGATTAGTCTTTTGATGTAAAAAGGACAAAAGCCCACGTATTCAACATCGTGGCAAACCGTTATTAATAACACCATAATACATGCCTTATAAGCATGGGGAATTTTATCTCAAATCCTAAATAGGGATAATCAATGCCTAACATGCATTGTCGGTTAGTCTTTCACCGTAAAAAGGATAAAAGCCTATGTATTCAACATCGTGACAGGCCGTTATTAATAGTAATAATCCATGCCTTACACGCATGGGGAATTTTATCAGGAATCTTAAGTATGGATGAGTCAACACCTAACACGCGTTGCTGGTCAGTCTTTTACCATAAAAAGGACAAAAGCCTACGTATTCAACATCGTGGAGGGTTGTTATTAATAACGCTAAAATATGTGCCTTACACGCATGGAGAATTTTATCTCGAATACTAAGTAGAGATAAGTCAACATCTAACACGAGTTGCTAGTTAATCTTTCTCCATGGAAAGAATGTCAGGATTCACGTCTGGGGATGTTATCTCAATTCCTGAATAAAAATAAGTATACACCTAACACGCGTTGCTAGTTAGTCTTTTCCCATAAAAAGATGAAATCTATCTATTCAATATCATAGCACCAAGTCTAAGGGAGTTCATTCTCGTAACCCAACGTCACATGAGAAACGGATTTAGGTAATTCAAATGTAAGCCCGATTCAAATGGTAATCGGTAAAGGCATATCAAATCCGTTGATGGCTAAGGGTTTACCAAAAATCCTAAAGTCTAAGCCTAACACGTGTTGCCGGGTAGTCTATGCCCGTGACAAATGACAAAGTCTATGTATTTAATATCATAGCATCAAGTCTAAGAGAGTTTATTCTTTTAGCATAATGTTACCTCCGTAATGGACTTAAATAATCTGCATGCTAGTCCGACTCAAATGGTAGTCGGTAAAGGCCTGTCAAACCCGTTTATGACTGAGAGTTTGCCAAAAATCCTATAAGCATGATAATCACTGACGCACCAACTTCATCAGGTGGTATCGTGACTTGAACACGAGAGGACATCAATTCCAGCCGAAGTTTCAACAAAGGACTTTGAACTTGTTGTAATGAAGGACAACGTTGGTCAACGTGTTACAATCAAAGTCAACGCCAGTCAACGCATCATCAATTCTCACCAAAACAAGGCTCAGATCAACTCCAAAACAAAGGATAGTCCTAGGGAGTTCAACTATAATTCAAAACGAATCCCTAACGAAGATAATCGGTTCAACATTGACTCAACGACATGAGCTAAAATACGAAATCAACACACTAGTTTCAATTCGAGACTTCGACATTGGTCAGACGATAAACGCAGAGCCAGAAGAATTTTAGCTATTCGATAAAACACTGCTTAGACTGAGAATTGAAGATGTCAAGAACTAAAGTCAATTACAGGTCCTTTTACACTGACTAAAGGTTGGGCCTATCACATCCAAAATATTCCAGGCTCTTCTATAAAAGAAATGGGACTAAAACACTTTAGAGGGGGTATCTATAGGCATCAAATATTGCTTATAGGTTCCCACATGCAGTTCGAGATAGAGAGAAGATGGTAAATATCATTATCCAAGTCAAGGAGGATTATCTAACACCGACAAGCGTATGAAGCGAATCGGCGAACCATTAATGATATAGTAACAAGCCACCGGAATGGCATACCAAGTGGCCCGCGTGCTCATCGGCCACCTCCAAGTGGCCCGCACACTCATCAGCCACCTCCAAGCGGCCTGCGTGCTCACTGACTAGCTCCAAGTGGCCCGCGCGCTCATCGGCCAGCTCTAAGTAGAAAACATGCTCACTAGCTACCTCCAAGTTAACGAAATGCATGAAGCAAATTGGTGAAAGCGTACGAGTCAACGTGACACGTGAAACGGCTAAACAACTCTGCCAGGAGTTGTTTTTCACCCAAAAGTGGCGAAACACCATGTGTATCTTGCCCACACAATGTGTGGCTTGCTTATTGAAAGTTGTAGGTCTCTTCGCTAGCTTTCCCACATATCTTTAATCACCTCATTCTGAGATCGGACGAGAGAGTTAACGCTAAAATACCCGAGACGGTACAAACTGGCTCGCACATTACCGAGCCACCATTTAGTGGCTTTCACAAAGAACTAAGATTTAGGCTATGATACGATTTGATTCTGGAAAGGTTCAAAGACAAAAGTTGTAGGTCTTTTCGTCAGCTTTCCAATGTATCTTGAATCACCTCATACTAAGATCGAACGAGAGAGTTAGAGCTAAAATACCCGAGATGGTATAAACTGGCTCACCCAAGGCCAAGCCATCATTTGGTGGCTCGCACAGTTCTGAGCCACCAGATGACGGCTCATGCGCAGAAATGTTGAAAACATGTTTTTTAATGGTTTTTATGGTTTTTACGAGATTCTTCTGTTCCAGAGCCTCCCAACTATTTTGAAGCTATCCCTAAATATGGTTAAGCGGTTATTAACTACGGATAAGGTCAAATCATTAATTCCTATCCTAAAACGCTGCAACCGAAACCTATAAATACAAGCCTAGGGTCTTCATTTGTAGGAATTTGAAATTAGAGGGAGAGGTGCTGTCAAATTGAAGAGTGGAGCACAAATTTCAAAGGAGGGCTAGCAGATCTTGGCGAACTTAAAATAAAGAGGATGCTATTCGAAGGATCTGAGGCTCGTTCCCCCTTTCCACTAGATCAAACTTGGTTTTAATCTCGACAAGAGTCGTAATCTCGCTTGGTCGAGATTATCACTTCTGCGATTGTTTCCTTTGTGAAGCAAGAGCATCAATTAACTTTTCTGTCAACCGAATCTGATCAGTGGCGGTCCACGAACTAACGCATCCCTGGTACAAGCAAAGATCACACGCGAAGAAGCGAGTGATAAACGTTCGTCGCGTGTGTTTTAAGGAGAGTTGTAATATTTTTGTTTTATTTTTTGTAAGAGATTAATCTTATATAAGGATTAACTCTTTTGAATCTATAATTGCCAAACAATTATAATGGATTCTATAAATAAACCAACTTTCACCCCAAACACCTTTGACAAGAAAGTCCGACAACGAAGCTTCAAGGAAGGAGACTTGGTTCTTACCGTCCGGCAACGAATGATACTCAATTCCAAGGAGAAAAGCAAATTTCAACCAAAATAGGAAGGGTCGTTTGTAATAGAGATCGTCTATTCAAACGGTGCATACCGCCTGATCACTCAAGATCATAACAAGCTCATGATGCCAATAAATGGGAAGTTCCTAAAAAAGTATTATCCCTAGCACGTTCGGGATAACCTATTAAATGGGAACTTCCTAGAGAATAATGTACATGGTATTTTTAAGGATAACCTGGGAGCGGGTGATTATTTCAGATTGAAGATAATAATATAAATAATTCATTCTTAATTATTATAAAAACGATTAAGAACCTCCCACTATGGCTATTCAATCTTTTCCACGATGAGTAAAATCCTCCCACTGTGATTTTCCGAGCACTCTTTCGTTGAGGTGAGATTTAATAACTCATTTGGTCAATCTTCTTTCACGAAACTCCCACAGTATAATTGTGGAGTGCTCGATGACTCATAATCTCCCACCATAAAATCCCTTACTAAACAAATCAGTTGATGATGGATCCACCAAAATTCTTCATGGATTAAAATTCTTCAAACTCCCATTGTGTCCAGTCTTTAACACTCCCACTGTTGAAATTATGACACAACATCAAAAATTTTAACCTACCGAACCATGATAATTATCGAACCCCCTTTGTGTCAAGATCTTATCACTTAACACCGAAAACCCCCAATGAGTGCTTTGTACAAATCAACATTCTCACTTTTATTTGTGCCTACACTCATACTACTTATTTGGTCAAATCTTCTTACAGTTTGGTCCAAGGCCAAAATCCCCTTTCGATTCCTTCCATGAACGAGAGGTCCACTTACAAAAATGGAATTCCCTTTCGATAAATGAAAGGTTTCCATCTAAATTGAGTGATCAAACATTTAAATAGTTAGGGTCATTCTAAACCTCCTTTTTGGTCAAAACTTTAAATAGTTAGTGCCAAAGCCAAAATCCCCTCTCTATTCCTTCCATGAACGAGAGATCCGTTTTCAAAACGAAGATCCCCTTTCGATAAACAAAAAGGTCTTAACCTAATTTGAATAATTAAACTTATAAAAGGTAGAATTGTCTCACCTCTCACTTGGTTAAACTTTCCTACAGTTAGGGACAAAGCCAAAATCCCCTCTCGATTCCCTCCATGAACGAGAGGTCTATTTTTAAAACCAGAATTCACTTTCGATAAACAAAAGACTTCCATTCATATCTCTTCAGTCAAACATCTACAGCTTGGGCTGAAGTTTGAATTTCGTCTCGATAAACAAGAAATTCATCTTCAGACTGGGTAACCAATACTGTAAAAGTTAGGGTTACTCGTATCTTTTTGATTCTGAGAGTGGAGATCTCACTCTTAGTTTCACCTTCAAAATTCTTGAAGTGGAGATCCCACTTTGAGTTTCTCTTGTAGCAGGAGATAAAATATAAAATTCTTTCTCTCTAGTATCGCGTTCGTCTTTGCCCGAAGAGAAGACAAGTAGGAGATAGAATATAAAATTCGTTCTCTTCGGCATCGGGTTCGTCTTTTCCCTAGGAGAAACATAATTTTTCAACACCAAAATCCATGCCTTCTAGGCATAGGGGACGTTATCTTGATCCCTTATTAGAGATAAGTTTGCGTCTAACACAGGCTGCCGGGTGGTATGTTCCCGTTAAAAAACAACCAAGCCTACGTATTCAATATCAAAGCCGGTGGTTATTATTAAGTTAATAATCTCCAAATCTATACCTTTTATGCATGGGGGACGTTATCTCGATCCCTTATTAGATATAAGTATGCGTCTAATACACGCTGTCAGGTGGTACGTTCCCATAAAAACAACAAAGCCTACTTATTTAATATTATAGACAGTGGTTATTATTAAGTTAATAATCTCTGAATCCATGCCTTTTATCCATGGGGGACATTATCTCAATCTCTTATTAGAGATAAGTCTACATCTAGCACATGTAGCCTACATATTCAATATTGTAGTAAACAGACTAAGAGAGTTTAATTTTTTTTAGCACAACGTTATATGTGAAACAGACTTAGACAATTCACATACTAGCCCAACTCAAACGGTAGTCAGTAAAGACATATCTAATCCGTTGATAGCTGAGAGTTTGCCAAAAATCCTATGAGTATTATATTTATTTATTCCAAACAAGAATGAGTAATCATAATAAGACTTCAAATGAGCAAAAAGTTCACTTTATTTATGAAAAGCACTTGAAGAAAAAAGTAAAGTACAAAATAAGTTCCGATACAAGAAAATTGTTCTTAAGTTAAAGACAACTTATAACTGCGGATCTGTTCTTCAAGTCTTGAAAGCTCTTCTGTATAAGCTTGCTTAAACTCAGTTGTAAGGCTAGCTTTTAAAGATTCCTCGCTAGTATTCTGAGCCTTGAGGACTTCTTGTTCTATTTTTGTAAGCTTTTTATCTTGGAGCTCCAGTTGTTTGAATAGGTCTGTTTCAACACGTTTCACCTCAGCCAAATCAAGCTTCAAAATGCCCTCAGCATCCTTAGCTTCCGCAAGTTCCTTTTCTAAATGGGTTATTTTAACTCAACGTGATTCTAAAGACTAAAGCAAATCAACCTTAGCTTTCACCTTCTTGGTGATACTCAATCTCATTGGAGTAACACGACTCCTCAACCTTCGAAGTTCAAGTTTAGCTGATTTTGGGAATCACGCCATGCCTGCAGCCTTAGATCTATCTAGGCAACTACATAAGAAGAAACACTATTGTTCTAAACATCCTTCAAGTATTCAATTTACTGCTCTAGTTGAACCAAATAGGTTTCAATGGAATCAGCCAGCTCAGGATATCCCTCATCTATAATCCCCAACGCATGTTGATGCGGCATAAACATATACCAAAAATTGCAAGTACACAACTGTGTCAAGTTATAGTATAAAAAGTTATCAATCCCACGAGGAAGGTGTTTTGTACGAAAAAATTAAAATTAGTTCTTATGTTGTGTACGTGACAATTAGGAGTGATGATAGATGTGATTGTGGAGAGATAAAGAGAATGAGAATGATTGTGTGTAAAAAATTATTTTGAAAGTGATAGATAAAGAATAAATTAAATCACAAGGAAAGAAAGGAAAATGAAGGAAATAAAAATCAAGAAAATAAAAGAAAAGGAAAAATAAAGAAAGAAAAGAATGAAGGTTCAATTAAAGATATAAAGAATCTAGAATTGAACCCACCTCAAAAGAAAAGGCAATTTCCTAGAGGGTTCTAGCCTCAAGGAGAATCAAAGAATATGAAAATAAAGGAAAATAAAAGATAATTCCAAGAGGGTTCTAGCCTCAAGGTGAATAGTGTAAGAAAATAAAATATAACTACAAAATAAATTGTAAAAACTAAACTACAAAATAAATTGCAAGAATTAAATGCGAAAAAAATAAATCTACTCTATAAGCATGAAATAAATCTACTCTATAAGCATGAAATAAATCTACTCTACAAGCATGAAATAAATCTAAGGCAAGAGGGTTCTAGCCTCTTGGCTATTTAAGCAAGAAAATAAAAATATAAAAACTTTAACAAAGAGGAAATTTACCACCTAAGAGGGTTCTAGCCTCAAGATGAAAGCAAACCTCACTCTTGTTCTTCATCATCATCCCATCTTCATCTTCATCATAAAACAAAGAGAAGAAAAGAAAAACATGAAAAGGTGATAAAAAAATTTTATTAATTATAACAAAAAGTTACAAAATTAGAAGGTCTTCTCAATTAAGAGTAACCCTCCTCTCCAAATGGAGTTATAAAATTTTTCACACCTCTAACCCCTCACTCTCTACCTCTATTTATAATAAACATCAATGAATGTGAGCCCTTAGATCGAAATATTATCCAAAAACCTTAAATTTTAGCCTTAGATTCGTAACAGACTAACATTGGTATCGATACTGGCATCGATGCCAGCATCGATGCCGACATCGATGTCAATTATTTCCAAAATTTGACTTCACAGATGGCTTTGTCTCGTCGAGATAGGTGATTTTCAAATATTATATGTTAAATTTCGCCTTTCGGTTTGAGAGATATCATTGTTTCTTTATGGCCAACCATCTTGAATACATTTTCTTTCATATTTAATTTTTTTATTTTCTCCGACTTCTACAAGCTACTCGGCTTGATTCTGGGTTTGGGCTTTTGGCTCTTTCTTGTATTCTTTATTTAATTCATGGATTTTTGTTAAGAAGAGATCTTGGGTTTTATTCTTGATTAACCTGCAATTAAAGATAAAAACAATTATTCGTGGTATATTTATTCATGTAAAATAGATAATAATGGTATAAAATTATAATAGAAATATGATTATCAAATATCCACACACCTAAACATTTGCTAGTCCTCTAGCAAAGAAAAATCCTAACTCACTTTTGCAGAAATACGGGTTGTATTTAGTGCATACAACAAGCCTTTAAACCTCTAGGTTACCCTAGTGGACAAGTTGTAGTCTCATGAGGGTTTGTAGTGAATATACTCACAAAATTCGGTCAACTTACCAAATTAAAAAATTCAGTAAATAACTAAATTTACTTGATAAATTTAGACAATCTAATTGAAGCTAGTTACTACTCAAGAAAACGTTTTTATATATAACTCCAAAGTGAATTTCCTAGAAAATCTTCTTATAATAACAATACAAAACCAAGCCAAACTTAGAAATTTAATTTAAAAGTTTTGAAAAGAACATGCTAACTCTTTGTTTTAAATAATTTTCAAGTCTCTTGATCAAAAATATTTTTCAAGACCATATATACAAATATAACTATATATATAAAATATTTGTTAGTATTTTTTTCAACTCTTTCTTCCTTGGTGATTTTTTCTACTTTAACGGGCTTTCTAAAAGTGACTATTTAACGAGTTTTGGGCCAATAAATCCCAATCAAATTAGGCCTAGGTCATTAAATATAGAAATACTCCTTGGGCTTAATTACTCGGTCAACTTAGGCTTTATAAGATAGAATCACCTTGAATTTAAGAGTTTTTATTTCTTTTTTATTTCCTTTTTTGTGCCCATTTTTCACACTCTTCTTTTGTAAGGTTAGTTTTTACATGTATATATTCTGAAAAATATGTAAATCAAGACAACTTGAAAAATTATTTTTAACTCTAAGTTAAGCATGCAAAAATTTTATTATTTTAATTAAAAGCCTAAGTTAAGGCTTTAGTAAAGTATACTACTTTGAAATTTATTTCTTAAGAAATTAATTTAGAGTTATTATAAAAGGTAAACTTGAGTACATAACAAATTAGGGATTAGAAAATTTAAACTTTATCAAATAAATCAATTATTACTTAGCTCTATTAATTTGGCAAGTGACAATATTTTTATAATTTTTTAAGAAAAAGAACAAATGACAAAAATACAAAAATGCAACTAAAAAGGTAAAATAAAGAGGAAAAAATAACTAATTCCCACCCCCACACGTGAATTTGGTATTATCCTTAATACAAACTCTATGATGCACAAAGTAATATAGATAATAAGTGAAGCACTTACATTTGGTCAGCTGACTTAAAGGATAAAAATCTGCAATTAGCTTTGGTCTGAGGAGGATGAAATCAAAAATTTATTCTTATTTTTTTTATTTTTTTATTTTTTTATTTTTTTCTTTTGTTTATAACCTAAAAAGAACTCTCAAATGAGAGAAGAATAATTTTTTTATTTATGAAATAAAACAAAGCAAACAATATAGAATGAAGGGTTCAACATGAAGAGCTCGTATTCTACATTGAACCCTACCTTATTGCTGAAAATTCTCAAGCAGATTTTAAATAAATTCATAATGATATGATCAATGATGTATGTAAATTCCAAACATTCCAGGGTGTTCAATGATTTTTGCAGTAATGTAAGGTAGGTATTATTGGTGTCATGCATTTTTAATTTCTTATTGAACTTAGACTTTTGATTTGTGAAGTTTTGTTTTCTAATAACCAATTCTTCTTTAATAACTTCCTCAACCACAGGACTCATGGTTGAGGTATGAAAATTTGGTTGTTATTTATTTTCCAAGAATCTAAGTTCATCAAGAAATATTTCTTCAAAAGTCAGTTCAAAGAAGAAAGTATTCAACACAGTTTCTTTATTCTCAAATACCTAATCTGATTTTTCAAATAACTCTAACTCCTCACCAAAAGTTTCCTCAAAACTAAAACCAAACTCAACTTTTTTTTTGTCTTTCCTAATAGCACATAACTTGAAGAACTGGTGGATTTGGACAGGCCATGTCTTCGAAAGTTAGCTCAAAATGGATTAAATGATTAATATTATCCCTAATCCCAGTTTGCATGCACCAAAAACAAATTTTTTTTCTAATTTTTTTAAGAAAAATAAAAGTTAGTTAGTTTTTTTTATAATGAGAAGAAAAAAAAAGAAAAAGAAAAATCATAACTAAAACAAATAAAAAACAATCACTTTGTAATCATTCTAAACTCTAGGGTTAAGTCTAACTCAGCTAGACCAGCTCCTAACCAAAAATTCCTTATGTGAAAAGATCAAAGTTTTACTCGGTTAGTTAGCCAGAAAAAGATAGTACTTGAGAGAGATCAAACATCAATTAAGTACCTCATTCCTTGAAGAGCGCTTACACAATCCCTAAACCTTACCTTAGACACCAACTAATCCAAGAAAACTTAAACCGGTTCACTTAGGGATTTCTTGTACTTTATTGAGCTCGAACCCTTAGGGACCAATGTCTAATGAGTTTTAAAGAGTCTTGGATTTATGTAGTGAGGAATTAGTGATTTGTGAGCTAAGGAAAGGTTGATAAAATCCCTCATCTTATCTTGATTAGGGGGTTTTCCCTTAAGAATATTTTTAAGTGTGTGCTAAATCAAGATGCTCAAATCACTTTGATGAATTCCTACTATTATATGCAATGCAACCCTAAAAATTAAAAGCGACTAAAAAGGATGGTAAAAAATCTTTTTTATTAGGGTTAACAATCAAATAATTGTGAAAAGAGAGCTCTTGTTTGAATTTATTTTGTTAGTATTTATTCAAGTGAAGGGTGAATTTTATTATGGTTGACGTAAAATAAAATCTTTTTTTCTTTTTAGATCCTAATTGTCGCTAATTGTGATAAAGTAATTAAAGGTGTGTAATTGAAAATATTAGGAAGAAGACTTACTACCACAAGCAAATCTCCTAATCCTTACTCTCCAATCCTTGATCTTTAATCTCCAGGTAGTTCTTTCACAAGAAAACACACAAATTAAAGGAACAAAATAAATAAAATCCTACTTAGCACATTCCCCGACAATGGTGCCAAAAACTTGATTGGGCATAAACATGTACCAAAATTTCTTGTGAAAAAATTTCTTTTATTGATTATAATAAAAAGTTACAAAATTGGAAGGTCTTCTCACTTAAGAGTAACCATCCTCTCCAAATAGAGTTACAAAATTTTTCACATCTCTAATCCCTCACTCTCTACCCCTATTTATAGTAAACATCAATGAATGTGAGCCCTTGGATCAAAATCTTATCCAAAAACCTTAAATTTTAGCCTTAGATTCGTAACAGACTGACGTTGGCATCGATACTAGCATCGATGCCAACATCGATGCCGACATCGATGCCCCTATCGATGCCACCATCGATATCAACTATTTCTAAAATCTGACTTCATAGATGGCTTCGTCTTATCGAGATAGGTGATTTTCATATATTATATGTTAAATTCCGTCTTCTGGATTGAGAGATATCGTTGTTTCTTTGCGGCCAATCATCTTGAATACATTTTTTTCATATTTAATTTTTTTATTTTCTTCGGCTTCTACAAGCTACTCGGCTTGACTCTGGGCTTAGGCTTTTTGGCTCTTGCTTGTGTTCTTCATTTAATATATGGGTTTATGTTGAGAGAAGAGATCTTGGGTTTTATTCTTGATTAACCTGTAATTAGAGATAAAAACAATTATTAGTGGTATATTTATTCATGTAAAATAGATAATGAGGGTATAAAATTATAATAAAATTTGCTTATCACATGTCGTTCAAGTGATCTCCTAAAGCTGTCAAAAGAAGAGCTTTTATGAAGAATTCGATCGATCATGAGGTTTAGGAAGTAGACAAAGCTCTGGACATCCGAGATGATGACACCTTTGTCTGGATCCTCATTAGATATCAAGGCTAGGATGGGCTCAAGTAATGATGAAGGAGGAATTGCAAGGAGGGAAAAGAAAATAAGTACTAAAAAATTAGTTGGATAAATATTTGAGACTTAGAATACAAAAGTAATAGTGAACGGAAATGTACCAAGTCTAATAGAAGAGCCTTCAGCGTGGCTTTCTTTCCCCGATGATACCAATTCAGCTTCTTGAGCAACTGAGCTTTTCTCAAGAATAACAACCATTGATGTGCCCGCTTCATCAATTGGCTTGGTGACTGGGACCTCTGTTGGTGTCGAAGCTGATTCTACAAAGATTTGGGGTTGAGAAGGAGATGGTTCAACTTCAGCAATGATCTTTTCGACACTTGAAGAGCCTAAATGTTGAGTCTGTTATGAAGTTTTGTCGACTGTAGTTGTATCGGCACCAATGTCCGGTTCTATAGTCAAAATTCTCGTATAAGCATTCGAAATTGAGCAGGAAATGGATACGTGGGATTTGAGAATAAAGTCATACCTACATATGAACTAGCTCCAGTAGCTAGTCCTGCAGCCTCATCAAGAGTTTTCTCCGATAATAAATTGGAGATTAGTTGATGATCGTCTTCCGAGAGGTCGAGATTAAGATTGTGTTCATTGAAGCCTTCAACTTCAGTGACATGAGCAGTCTCCTTCTCGGTTGGTTCATCCATTACGATATCTACAGAAGGGGTTGAATATAGAATACACACACACACACACACACACACACACACACACACACACACACACACATATATATATATATATATATATATATATATATATATATATATATA
>BQKN01060210.1:9989-25268 GCA_022839385.1 Asparagus kiusianus
TCATAATAATAAAAAGAATTTATTCTTCTCTCATTTGAGAGTTTCTTGTTCAGTTTTCCAAAAAAAAAAAAAAGAAAAGAAAGAAAAAAAAAGAAAAAAAAAGAAAAAAAAGAAAAAAAAAGAGAAAAAAAAGAAAGAAGAATAATTTTTTTTCATCCTCCTCAGACCAAAGGTAATTGCAGATTTTTATCAGCTGATCAAATATAAGTACTTCACTTCTTATCTGCTTTACTTTATGCAACATAGAGTTTGCATTGAGGATAATGCAAAATTTAGGTGTGGGGGTGAGAATTAGTTATTTTTTTCTCTTTATTTTACATTTTAGTTATTTTTTCCCTTTTTCTTTAAAAAAAATTATTATAAAAATATCGTCACTTGCCAAATTGATAGAGTTATGTAATAATTGATTTATTTGATAAATTTGAAATTTTCTAATCCCTAGTTGGTTATTTACTTAAGTTCATCTTTTATGATAACTCTAAATAAATTTCTTAAGAAATGATTTGCAAAGTAGTGTACTTTACTTAAGCCTTAACTTGGACTTTTATTTAAAATAATGAAATTTTTACATGCTTAACTTAGAGTTGAAAATAATTTTTTTTCAAAGTGTCTTGATTTACATATTTTCCAAATATATATACATATACAAAAAAAAAATTTGCAAAAGAAGAGTGCGAAAAATGGGCACCAAAAACGAAAAAGAAAGAAAAAAACTCTTGAATTTTAGGTGATTCTATCTTATAAAGCCTAAGCTGACCGAGTAATTAAGCCCAAGGAGTATTTCCATACTTAATGACCTAAGCCCATTTGGGTTGGGATCCATTGGCCCACAACTCGTTAAATGGTCACTTAGAAAGCCCGTTAAAGTAGAAAAAAATCACCAAGGAAGAAAGAGTTTAAAAAAAATAATAAATTGAGAAAAAAAACTAATAAATGTTTTCTAGTTGTATATATGGTCTTGGAAAATATTTTAAATCAAACAACTTAAAAATTATTTAAAACAAAGAGTTAGCATGTTCTTTTCAAAACTTTTAAATTAAATTTCTAAGTTTGGCTTGGTTTTGTATTGCTACAATGAGAAGATTTTCTTAAAAATATACCTTAGAGTTATATATAAAAATGTTTTCTTGAGTGATAACTGACTCCAATTAGATTATCTAAAAGTTATCAAGTGAATTTAGTTATTTACTGGCTTCTTTAATTTGGCAAGTTGACCAAATTTTGTGGGTATATTCACTGCAAACCCTCACGAGACTACAACTCGTCCACTAGGGTAACCTAGGGATTTAAAGGCTTGTTGTATGCGCTAAATACAACCGCGATTCCTGCGAAAGTGAGTTAGGATTTTCTTTTTATTTTCTTTGCTAGAGGACTAGCAAAAGTTTAGGTGTGGGGGTATTTGGTAATCACTTTTTATTACAATTTTATACCCTCATTATCTATTTTATATGAATAAATATACCACTAATAATTGTTTTTATCTTTAATTGCAGGTTAATGAAGAATAAATCTCAAACCCTCATCTCTCAACAAAAAGCCCGTGATTTAATGAAGCCATGTAGCCCAATGAATTCTATCCACTATTTAATGAAGAAATAAATCAAAGCCCAAGCCCAAGAGTCCAAGAAAAGCCCAATGTCCAAAGCCCAAAAGCAAACAACAAGAAGAATCTACAGACAGCAAAAGGAGAAGGGCAGGCATCGATGCCCGCATCGATGCCTGTATCGATGCAGGCATCGATACCCTGGGCAGTTAGTTACGAATTAATGGCTGATTTTTGATGGTTTTGGATAAGATTTTGATCCAATGGCTCTCATTCACTGATGTTTACTATAAATAGGGGTAGAGAGTGAGGGGTTAGAGGTGTGAAAATTTTTGTAACTCCTTTTGGAGAGGAGGGCTACTCTTAATTGAGAAGGCCTTCCAAAATTGTAACTTTAGTTATAATTAATAATAATAATTTTTTCACCACTTTAAATTTTTATCTTCTTCTCTTTATTGGATGATGAAGATGAAGATGAAGATGGAGAATTATTTGAAGGTTTGTATTTCTTTTCTTTTTCTCTTTTATTGCTTATTAGTTTAGATTTATTTCTATGCTTGTAGTTAGATTTTATTTTCTTGTTAAATAGCCAAGAGGCTAGAACCCTCTTGCCTTAGATTTATTTCATGCTCATAGATTAGATTTATTTTATGCTTATAGAGTAGATTTATTTTCTTGCATTTAATTATTGTAATTTTATTTTGTAGTTTAGATTTTTGCAATTTATTTTATAGTTAGATTTTTATTTCTTACACTATTCACCTTGAGGCTAGAACCCTCTTGGGTTTAGTTTTTCTTTTTGTTTATTTTTATTTTGTTTGATTCGCCTTTAGGCTAGAACCCTCTAGGGAATCACCCTTTTCTAAGAAGTGGGTTCAATTTTAGATTACCCATATCTATAATTGAATCCACCATCTTTAATTTCTTGCATTTTCTTTTATTCTAAAATTTTGTTCTTCATTCTTGAATTTTTTTTTTGTTTTTGTTTCTTGATTTTATTTATTTCTTTCCTTCTCACCTTATTGATCATACTCATTCTTTTCAAATCCACTCTCACTTACACTTTGCACCTATTTACACACCATTTTCACTCTCTCAATCTCTTCACAATCACATTTACTTATCAATCTTATTTGTCACGCACACAACATAAGAACCGATTTCATATTTTCTCCTACAAAACACCTTCCTCGTGGGATCGATATCTTAAATACTATAACTTGACACGGTTGTGCACTTGCAACCTTTTTGGTACATATTTATGCCGCATCAGTGCATATAATTCGCATGCACTTGACAGGCATGACATTCTCGGGCGTACTCGATTGCGTCACGAACCATTGTTGGCCAGCAATATCCCATTCTTCTGATTCGATCATACAGCTTGGGACCAGGCTGATGCGCGCCGCACTCTCCTTCATGTGCTTCCTTGAGAACTTCTTTTGCTTCTTCGTTCGAAAGACATCGGAGGAGCAAATCATCATACCCTCGACGGTATAATGTACGGGTCTCGGTATTATAAAAGAACCGTGGTGCTCTTCGGCGAATAGATTCTCTTTCTTTTACATCCTCTGGCAAAATGCCATATTGGACATAATCAATGATGGGAAAGCGCCAATCTCGGGACTCAGACCCGATTTGGGTTGAGTTCACCTCTTTGGCGTTTATGTTCTTGTCATCTTCCTCTTCAATATCCATATTGTATATGGGTATACAGAGTTGGTGCGATCTTACTGTGACTAGCAGTTCAGTTTCGAGCGGCTACGCGAGTGATACTGCTAGTGCTGCCAGTGCATCCGCATAAGCGTTCTGGAGACACGGTATGTATTCGATGAAGAATTCTTCGAACGAATCTGCCATTTTGACGGCCTCCTGATGGTACGGGATCAGGTCTTGGTTCCTGACTTCATACTCTCCACGGACTTGGTTGACGATTAGCTGAGAATCCCCGAAAGCTTCGAGATATTCGACCCCCAGCTCCTTGGCGAAACTGAGCCCAATGAGGAGCGCGTTGTACTTTGCTACGTTATTGGAATATGGATCCGTCAGTGAATAAGCTCGGGGCATAACATGCTTTCCCGGGGAAACCAAGACGACTCCTACTCCGGAGGAGACTCTAGAACATCCAGGGGTTATTGCCTTATTGACTGCTCTTGAAGCACCATCAAAGTATAATTGCCATACTTGTTGGTGTGATGTGGTATTAACCTCGTGGGTTTCATCCGGCAAGTCATCATATACTTCAACCGTATCTGTTGTCGGACTTGCCGCCAAAAGATCACAAATCGCTTGTCCTTTGACCGACTTCTGCTGTTTGAAGTACAAATCATATTGGGACAAGAGAAGGGCCCACTTCGCTAACCACCAATTCATCGAACCCGGTTGAGTCATGAATACCCGTACCGGATTAATATTAGCAATGACGTAAATCGTCTGGCCAACCAAGTAATGTCGCATCTTTTACACTGCGAATACCATTGCGAGACATTCTTTCTCGATCATCGGATATCGAGACTCGGCGCCTATCAAGGTCCGACTTAGGTAATAAACTGCCTGTTCGTGACCATTATCATCGTCTTGTGCTAATAAAGCACTTATCGAATGGTTCATCGCCTTGATGTAAATCAAGAACGGTTTACCTGATTTTGGTGCAACAAGAACAGGAGGGTTCATGAGATATGTCTTGATATCCTCGAGTGCTTTTTGGCAAGCGTCGTCCCAAACAAACGACACACCTTTCTTGTTTAATTTAGAGAACGGCTGGCACTTCCCGGAAAGATTTGAGATGAACCTCCGGATGTAAGCTAAACGCCCTTGCAATCCTCTGAGTTCTCTTAGATTTCTCGGGGGTTGCAATTCATTTATCGCCTTCACCTTATCAGGGTCGATGTGTATACCTTTAGTGGTGACGACGAATCCAAGGAATTTTCCGCTGGACATTCCGAGGAAGGATTTTGTGGGATTCATTTTCAATTGATGACTCCGCATGAGCTCAAACATCGTTTTCAAGTCTTTGATGTGATCTTCTTTGTTGCGGCTTTTTACCACCAAATCATCAACGTAGCATTCAACCGTTTTCCTGAGGTGCTTCTGGAAAATCTTAGTCATCGCTCGTTGGTATGTGGCACCTGCATTCTTTAGACCGAAAGGCATCACCGTGTAGCAGAAGACACCGAGGGGCGTTCTGAATGCTGTATGTTTCTCATCATCCGGGTGCATCTTAATCTGATTATACCCCGAAAAACCATCCATAAAGGACATTCTCTCGAATCCGCACGTATTATCGATGATGACGTCCGTGATTGGGAGAGGAAAGTCGTCTTTCGGACATGCTGCATTCAGGTCCCTGAAGTCAATGCATATCCTGATTTTGCCATTCTTCTTCATGACTGGGACAATGTTGGCCAGCCAGTCTGGATGCTGCTCCTCTCGGATAAACCCTGAGTTGATCAACTTCTTAACCTCTGCCTCGATGTCTTCCATAATTTGCGAACGAAACCGTCTTTGCTGTTGTTTGACAGGTTTGGCATCCGGTTTGATGTCGAGGCGGTGCATCGCCACATTGGGGTCGAGCCCTGGCATGTCTTCGTAGTTCCAAGCGAAGACGTCGATGTATTCCCTGATGAGGGTAATTAATTCCTCCTTCTCATCTGGAGGAAGACTATCACTGATGAATATGGGCTTTGGGTTAGCTTCATCGCCCATATTAATTTGGACTATCTTGTCCTCTGTGGGGGGTTCCCTCTGTTCAAACCTATCTCCATACTGCAGGTTCAGATGATGGACCCATGGGTCTTCCCACGTTGGCACTTGATCGTCGTCTTCCATCGTAGATGGATCAGCTGAAGTCATGTTGGACATTAGGGTTTTGAATACTTCCCCCAAACTTGCATCGGAGTCCCATTCCGAGGAATCTGCCGAGTATCCATCCTTGGCTTTGTTAGCAATTTGATCGATGATTTGCCAACCACATTCATCATCAGACGAGGAAACGTAGCCTAAGCCTCTTTTGTGATGATAATAATCATCTGGTTTCCCTTTTGGTACATATGCCGCTTTGACTGGGATACGAGAACCTCGATCGAAGTACAAACTTTCTCCGAGCGTGAAGTCGTACCCTTGTTTTTCCATGAGCGTGCGCGCTTCCGGACTATACTTAGATAAGTGCAGACCAGATTTGTCATCATCTTCATCTTCTCTTAGAAAATGATCTGGCAACGGAAAATTCTCTCCTTTACCATAAATCACTTCTTTTTGTCCCCCTCTTTTGGCAGGAACAATCTGGGTTGTTTCGAAAGAATGCTGGGGGCGTTTCTTCGTTACATAAGATGATCGGAGCGGCATACATAAATCAGGATTATCGTCTAATCCTTTTATCACATCATCAAGAGACAAGGAGTACTCTAAATCATGATTTATTTTAATATCGGCAAGTTGCCAGTTACAACCGCCATCTGACGATTGTTCATCGTCAAGATTGATTACAAAGGGTACAATGTCATTTAAAACAAAACCACCATTGTAATCGAATCCGGCCTCGAAATCAGCTTCTTCTCCGCTGTCCGTGCCCTGGACCGATGGTTCCGTATCGGATTCGTTACCATAAAGGAGAGAATCAGTGAAGTAATTCTCATACCCTTTGAATGGTTGCTTATCCGCGACCACCGTCCTGACCCTTCCATCAGTGTCGACATATTTCAGACACTGATGTAAGGTGGAGGGAACTATAACATTACTATGGATCCAAGGCCGACCCAGTAGTAAGTTATAGGATGTCTCAGCATCAATCACGTAGCACGTGACCTCCGTCTTCAAATCGCCCATTTGGCACTTTATTCGGATTTTTTCCAAAGGCCTTGACCCGCTGGTGTTAAACCCGTAAATTACCGTGCCTGTAGACGCCAATTTGCTGACTGGAATGCCAAGGCTATGCATTAAGAGAAGTGGCATAATACTCACAGCGGAGCCCGGATCCACTTGGATTCGGTTGACTTTGCTGGAGCCAACGTACCCGACGAAGTACAGGGGTCGATCATGGTTTGAATTCTTCGTCTGCATGTCCTCTTTGGTGAAGGTGATGCAGGGAATGTTCTTAGCTGCCACATTGCACTGTTGAGCTAACAGTTCTAGTTCTTCAGGCGCCGGCTTAATCCGAGTGAGAAACACTTCTGAATCGGCTAAGGCTTCTTGCAAGGCTTCTCTAGTCTCCTTAGACAACCGCAGCAACTCATATAGTGTTATCCGCGCTGGGATATTGGCTAGCTGAGCCATGATGTCGAAGACGCGCGGAGTTTTCGAACTCTCCGGTTTATCCTTTCCAATCGGACGACTGAAACGAGACTGCTTCGGATTTTGAACCTCCTCGGGCCTCTTTTCTTTCTGTTTATCTACCGGCTGTCGTCGAGCATCCTCAACCGGTTTAGGAACCGTAATCACCCCTAGCTCTGTGAGAGTTTTGGCTGGTCCCCGTTTTGTCACCCCCTGCTCAGCTAATTGATCACCAGGAGATGGATATTTGAAGTGATACTCATTTCCACTCCGGGTCGCGAAGACTTCCTGTTCTTCGTCGGAAAGCGGGAAAGTGGGGATTCTTTCGTCATCTTCTCTCGGGATAACGGAGACTCCATAACAAGACTTCCCTTTCCCTTTTGACTTCTTCTTGGATGACGATCCGACCCATTGTTCATCTCCGATCAGGTCGGGGTGAACCCAGAGAATTTCGCCGTTTGGGGCTGTGTGTGGCACAAGTCCCTTTTGGCGCTGTCCGTGCGGGTCATCATTCACCGTCTTCATCCCGACTTTGGTGACGCGCTTTGGCTCGAACCAAGCTGTAGGCACCGATCCAAAACTGATTGACACCGCGTTTGCTCCCACATTCTTGGCCGGTTTCGGGGTTATGACCCCTACATCGATTAACGCCTAGATCTTATCCTTGAGGTGGTAGCATGACCTCGTAGGGTGATGGACCGCTCTGTGGTATGCGCAATACTTCGGATCCGTCACTTTGCTGGCTCCCTCCTGATCTACGATCGCCGACAGCTGGATTTTGTTTTTCTCCAACAAGTACTTGAAGATGCCGGGAACTTCATCATCCTTGAAGGAGTATACTTTGGGAAACTTCGGCTCTGAAGATTTTTGCTTCTGAGACCGTTGCTGCCAATGCGGCTGCGACTGTTGCGGCGCTCGTTGCTACTGCTGTTGCTGTTGCTGAGGTTGCAATTGAAACGTTTGGTTAGCATCAACGGCATTAGCATGAGCTTTACCTTTTCCCTTCGGGTTGAAGTTCTGCTTCGGAGGATTTGTTGCCGGTTGGCCTCTCTCCGCCTTCTTTCTTTTGAGGAATCGCTCAGCTTGCTCCCCTCGAACTTTCAGATCCTTCCATGTCTTGGATGGTGCTGTGCCCATTGCCTCCAACACGTCCAGCGAAAGGTTGTTATGGCAGGTCTGGAGGATGAATTCCTCAGTGATCGGGTCCCGGCAATTCATCGCTTTATTCCGAAACCTTTTGACGAAGGTGTCGACTAACTCCCCATCCTTCTGCTTCTCATCGAGCAATGATCCGATAGAGATCTCGGTGTCGTCGTCGAAGAAATTCGTGAGGAACTTAGTCTCCATGTCATCCCAGCTGTTTATGCTACCTGGCTTGAGGCGGCGATACCAATCGAAGGCGGCTCCGCGAAGAGTGCTAACGAATGACCGCACCATCAGAGGCTCATTACTAGAGATTATCCCCAAGTGCGATTTGAAATAAATCAAATGCTGAGTGGGTGAACCCATCCCATTAAACGGCGTGAAGTTAATTAGACTAAACTTCGCCGGATATGGGATTGATTCCCACTCTCTTGGGTAAGGACAAGGAATGCCTGTCTTTTTCATCTCTTGAGCGGAAATCAATGTATTGATTTTGCTCTCGAGGTTCTTAATTTTCAAGCTTTCACCCGAGTTTTCATCAGTACGATTCGGAGGTGGAAGCATGGTGTTGTGACTAGCATCTTCATTGCCACCCCCTGCATTAATGTGAGGATCATTGACATTGTGGGCTTCATCCGCATTCGCATTCTCCACTTCCTGAACAACTGGATTACGGCGACTTGGTTCGCCTTGCTGGTTCGTCAGTGCCTGGATCTGTTGATCATGCATCTCTCTCATGTTTTGCATGGCCATCTGCATTTCGAACCTGAAGCTTTCCTGTTGTTTGGCCATGGCCTCTTCGAGCATCTTGGCCACTTGCTCCGTGCTTATCATGAATGACTCGCGGGGCTATCCTTCACTGGACACAGTATTGTCAGATGCAACTGCTGAGCCGGCATCTGATTCTTCGTCTCCCGAAGGTACTCTTGTCCGAACCCTACCATACGTCGCGCGAATGATAGCCCCGGATTGTAGACGAGTTACTCGTCGGGGTATTTCTGGAATCACCTCGGGGTTGTCCTGAGCCGATGTTCCTTTGCTGGTCATGTTGGCGGTGACCCTCGAATGTTCACCATCTTCGACCACCGTCCTTCTTCGTCGGAAACGCCTATGCCTTGGTTTTGGCGTTTCAGTACTAAGTCTTTCGAACATTGAAACTCTCTCGGGGACTGTCTTGACACAGTTGCACTCAGACAGTACCGCCCGAATGAGCTTTGAACAAGGACACTGAGTTTCGAGCCTTCGAGGGCTTCTCTTCCTGGTTTTCCTCGTGCTTCCGTCACAATAGTACAACTCGTCAGCTTGACGATCAAAATAACCTATTGTGTGTTGACACGACTTCTCAGGTATAACGTCCTCATCATCAGACGAGAATGTTTCCTTCTGAGGGCGACTTGCCTTCTTTGGGCTTTCAAGAGTCACGCGCCTCGAAACACGCCTTTGTGGGCATGAATCTTCAGCGGGCTCCTGCACTTCGATGCGCAAAGTTGTGCGCTTGGGTGCCACGATTTTCTCCAAATGTTGAGGGTTGCGGCGACCCCCAGCATGTTGAATCGTTTGGGACTTCTTCATTGGCCCCAACCGTTCTTGGACTGGAGCTTTGCCTCGTTCCTTGGGAAGTGGACCGAGGCGCTCCAAAACCGACTTCCTCTTCTGGGACGGTCCTGCGGGATCTCCCGGAGCAGTTGTGGAAGTGATCGGCAGTTTGGATTTACTCGTCGGAAGTTGTACTTTCAACGATTGCTGTTGTTGCACCTTGGTCTGAACCGCCGCTTCAGACTTCGGCTTCCAAACCTTGCGTGTTGATGGCGGCTTCTTGGCCACCTCCTTCTGCACCCTTCTACGGGCTTCTTCAGCTTTAGCCCGTGCTTGCGCTGATAATGCGTGGCGTTTGCAGATACGCTCCTCCAGCGTCGAACGGTTCCGTTTGACACGGACCCACTCCATCGTCGATGGTTTGGAGGAACCATCCTTCATTTGTTGTTGAGGCTGTTTGCCTCGTTTGCTCTTCAGATCCGCATTGTAGCGGACTCCGTCAACAGACTCCATGGCCTTTGCGAATTACTTCGCGAGGCGTTGACGCTGCCTCTGGCGAGCTCTCTTAGAGAGAGTCACCACGCCTTCAATGGCGGATTTGACCTGCTTGGAGGCCGGTGGGACTTCACCCGACGTAACTTCGGCGTCGATCGGGGTGAGGTTATCGTTGGTGGCTTCAACTTCTTCGCACCAACAAACTTTTCTCCTGGAGTTCTCTGGGATTTCTTGGACTTACGGGGGGAGGTTGATCCAGACGAGGACACGTACTCCTCGTACTTTTGCTGGTCAAACTCATACTCGACCTCCTCCACGACCGGGATCGAGATCCGCGGATGCGACGCTCCGATCTCGGCAGCGAGATCGGTGGCTCCCACTGTGGTCGCCAGATTGTTCACGGGAAAAATGGTTTTCTTCATTGATGATCCCATTGTACTCTTAAATAACAACTTTTTGCGTTACAAAGATCCAGTCTTTTTATAAGATCCGGTTACAATGAAAATCAAACAAAAAATGAAAATTACAACTTTCCTTTTATGCCGAACAAATCACGAGCTCCTGTTATCCGGTTGTTCGCTTTATGGGTTGTTTGCCTGCGCCGATGGTTGATCCGTTGACCACCGCACGATCTAGATCCGAACAGATCTATGCAATATAACGGGTATTACTTTACCAAGGAAATAATAGCCGGAGGGATTATTTCACCAAGGAAACAACCGCTCAAATCTCGGGATCAAAGACTAAGCTTTGATCCGGAGTATAGCAATGTAGATCTGAGATTTGGTCCTCTTGAACTCCTGCCTTTTGTGCTGCGGGTGCTCGCCAAGAACCAGATCCAAACGTCCAAGTCTTCAAGCCTTCAAGAACTCGAGCACAAGATCTCAATCCGGCAGAGTTTCGGCTCTCCAAAAGTTCTTCCAAAAGTCTTTCAAAATGATGAATCACCCCGCCTATTTATAGGCAACCAGATCTGTGCATTTGGCACAGATCTGGACGGCCACCTCAGGGTGGCTCGGCACTGGGCCGAGCCACCTCAGGGTGGCTCGGCTACCGAGCCACCTCAGGGTGGCTCGGCTTTGGCCGAGCCACCTTGAGGTGGCTCGGTTTTTGCCGAGCCCCCTTGGGGTGTTTTCCGTCATTTTCCGTCTTCCGGTTCTGTATCGGATTTATCCGGATCTTGATTTGATAGTCCGGATCTTTATTTGGCAGTAAATCCGCCTTGGTGTTTGAGTTCGAATCCGTTTTACGGTTGAACGACTCGTTGACTTCCCGAACCGTTGGATTGGTTCCGCATGCGAATGTATTCCGTTGCTCGCGTGCAATTCGTTGATCACGTCGCCTCATCACTCGATGTTCATTGATTTGTCGAATTATCGTGCCGAGCTGTGCTAAGGGACCTATAGGCAATTTTATACGCCTACAGTTTTGATTTGAAAAAAATTCTAATTTGTCAAATGCTAGACCACATGCTTTTATATGTGATGTTTGTGGTAGGTTTGGACATCTTGCTAAATTATGTTTTGATATGCAAAAAGCTTCTAAGTTGCAATATGTTCCAAATAGACCATTGTTTAAGAATATTTCTCATTTGCAAAATATTTCTAAAAAACTATCTTTATTTGCAAATGATTCTCGTGCATGAGCTAATGGTCCACAAAAAAATGAATCTCTTTTATTACACAAATTGCAATCGGAAGGGTCATTTGAGTGATTATTGCTTTGACCGTGTTAGTGCACTACATGCGCCCAAGAGGGTTCATAACCCTAGGGCTTTGAGCTTAAAAGATAGGGGTCATGTCCCTAAATCTTTTGGTACCAAGAGTTTTTGGGTACCAAAACAAATTTGATTTTTAAACCAAGAATTTTAATGTTTTTATCTTTCTTTTTCTTGGTTTTGAAAATTATGCTTTAAAATCTTTTGGTTATGAAAACAATTTTTCTTGTATCAAATCTTTTGTTTTCATGATTATTATTTTTGTTTTGATGAGAGGACTACGTTTATATAACCCTCCGGAGTCATTGGGTGTTTATTCTCAAACATTGTTTACCGGATGCTAAAAATGTTTATATGGGTTGTTACTAGCTCAAGAGCTAGATATGATTGCCTCTCTTGATTTTTGAAAAATCAATGATGATTTGGTTTTATGTTCTTGTATGATTCTCTTGTGATTTATGATTTCATTTGTTTGATTTGTCTTCATTTGAAAACTTTTTACATGATTCTCATGCTCTTTTTTTTTTGATTTCATAAATCTACTATTATACATGTTTTTATGTTCTTTGATATGAGACACTATTTTTCATATTGATATATTCATATGTGTTCTCATTATCTTTTTATATGTGGGTTGTGTTTAGCATGTTTTTATGCTTGATCACATATTTGCCATGATTTTTATTGCATATATTCTATATGGTTATTCCCTATTCTATTTTTGTTTTTATACTCACCTATGCATATTGATAGGGAGAGCTTTCGCTCTCTTAATTCTTTTGTCCCCTTTTTGATATTGTCAAAGGAGGAGAAATATTGTGAGTATACATTTCCTTGTCTATATGCATGTGAATTATAATTTATATATTCATTTCCTTTCATGCATATATCCTTTTTGAAAATTATTTGTCATCATCAAAAAGGGGGAGATTGTTGGCCTTCTTGTTTTGATGATGTTTAAAAAACAATTTATCACTAATGTTGTTTGTCTAGTATTTGTGTTTTTTTATTTATTATAGACAAACAACGTCGTTAGAGGATGGATGGAATAGATCTTCAACGATCATATCGAAAGGAGGTTGGCGGAATGTCGGTGAAGCTTATACAATTCAAAGTTAAAGATTAAGTTCAAGCTTCATCCAAGTGTACCAAGTTGAGCTACAATGAAGATCAAGATCAAGCTTGGGTAATATAGTTTAGGATTTATATTATGTGTGTTAAGTACGTTAAGCTCAATTACCTATACACACACATTTATTGATTTCCTTGTATATATATGTAGTCACATATATATACAACACAAGTTTTGGTTTTCATGTTTATAAATATGAAATTACATTTTTCATATTTATTATTGTGATTTGGTTTATCTACTTAGATATGAAACAAATATATTTTCATATACATACTCATATGTTTTATTTTCTATTATATTTGTGAAAATGTTGTTTTCTCAGTTTATGGACTTAATAACAATTATATACATATTTTATTAAGTCTACAAAATCATTGTGCAAAGTTTCAAAACATGGTTTAGCCAAAATGTCAAAATTCACATGTTTACATTTTCGTGTTTTGGACTATTTTGCAAAATGATAATATTTCACAAATGGGAAATACAATTTGGAAAATTCTTTTTGTAACATGTTCATTTACATGTTTATATACATGTTTATATATATTTTTAGACTTCATTTGTTATTTTTAACAATTTTCCAAAAGTTCTAAAATCTGTTTTTGGAATGTATCAGTATGCGGTCGACCGCACCTGTGTTCATTCGTTAGTGGGTAGCAGAGAGTTTTTCGGTCGACCGTCGCGGTCGACCGTGAGCTCGAGACTTCCTACGATCGACCACACCGGTCGACCGAAGAAGTCTCTGCTCGTTTTCTCAGCTTGGGATCTGGATCGCGGTCGACCATGAATCTTTTCGGTCGACCGCCGATATGACCGTTGGTTCCCAACAGCTATTTTATGAGCTGATTTTCTGGGGCTATTTTTATCATTTTTTTTGGGGTTTTTGGCTGGGGTTTTGAGAGGCTATAAATATCCTCTTTGATCTCAGTTCTCAAGCAACCCAAGAGAATGTTTTAACAAGTTTTAAAAGAGTTTAAGTTTGTTTTTGGGGTTTGCTGTTACAAAGAGGAGTTTGCATTATCTGTTGAGGAGTTCATCTTCAATATCTTCTCATCCTCTCTTTGTATTTATAGAGAAGTTTTTCTAACTCTTTTCTCTAGCAATTTTATTATTGATTTTCATATTCTTATTATTGCTAGTTTGCTATTTGAGTTAGATTTGATTTATCTCATTGTTACACACACCCACTTGAGCTTATTGTATTTGCATTCATAATATTTTTGGGTTAGTGAGAGTTGTGACAATTGAGTGTAAGCTTTCATTGTGTTCTCATCCATAGTAGAGAACAAACATTTATTGTATTGAGCCTTATTGTGAGATTCACTTTGTAATACATTTGTACACCGAGAGAAGTGTGTGACGAGAGTCGGGGATCATCCTAAGAGGAGTGGCGTCGGTTGACGAACCTAGGAAGAGGTTGTAACCGAGCACTTGAGGGAGACACGTCTAGTTCAACACTTGAGAGGGTGTAGAGTGAGATTGTAAGAGTGATGATTGTAAAGTTTTCGGTTAGCTAGAAAACCGAGTGTGAGGTGTAAACGTTATTCGGGTGAACGTAAAAAACCCGGTTGTGATAGTGGATTTCTCCCCGAAAGTGGGGAACGGAGACGTAGGACGGAAGGTTCGAACTCCGTGATCATATTGTGTGTTTGCATTGTTTATTTTGCACTATCACATTTGTAGTTTGATTATATCACCTTTGTGTTAGTTTATATATCCTTGCACATATATTGCTTATATCTCATTGCTAGGATATTTCTTATTGTTCATATTGCTTATCCTAGCTCATATATCTTGTTGTATTTCATACTTGCTAGGATAGCTTGTTAATTAATTTTAATTGGCATATAATCGGATTAGATTAGCATAAGACCCTAATCACCCCCCCCTCTAGGTTCTAACACTCTCTACCTCACCTCACATGCGAGTGACACCCTCGCAATTGCAGCTAGCAAAGAGAGTACAGATCTTTTGCACAATAGATTGGGACACATGAGTAAGAAGGGGATGGAGATTCTACATTCACAGGGGAAGCTAACCGGCATCGATTCCATAAAAGTCGGTGTTGTAGGCGTATAAAATTGCCTATAGGTCCCACCATACAGCTCGACGACGTTAATTCGACAAACGGACCATCGGGCGACGTATCCAAACAAAACCGTTAGCTCGCCAACGCCGAAGCCAAGCCATATGCAACGGAGCAGGTTAACGAGGCGACGAAGCCAGCAAATCGCACCCAAGCATTGGAATGCATCCACCCGCACGCGGAATCAAACCAACGTTTCGGGGAATCACCGAGTCATCTAAACAAGAGCGAACTCGGTGATATAACGATCGAATCAAGATCGGTTTCGGACTCGAACTCAGAAGTGGGTTTACTGCCAAATCAGGAATCGGATCAAAACGAATCGAATCCGAACAAGTCAACCACACAACCGAATC